>JAXIUV010000104.1:0-10928 GCA_035593885.1 Eurycea paludicola | reverse complement strand
CTGCTGACTGACTGTTTCCTGGTAGCCTTAGAGCCCTTCCCGGCGCGAAGCGCCGCGAAGCGCCGCGAAGGGCTGCAAAGGGCCAGTTGGGGCCAGTTAGGGCCGAGGTAGGGCGAGTGGGCGTCGCAGAATACCCTTTGCCCCCCTTATGCCCTTCTTAATCTTATAAGGGTGAAGGTTAAGAAATATTATACTCCTGTACAATCGGTCCCAGGTAACTGGATTCTTTTAAAAAGCTTAACTTTTTTATTAACTTTTCTACTTTCTGCCTTGTTTTTTTGCTATTTCTGGGTAACCTGTTTAAAGTGTTGTTTTAATTACATTGTATTGTATTTGAGAGCAGGAAGCAGGAAGGTTTGTCGTTGTAGATTATCCCCTTACTGCATTATACACGTGTGGTAGGATTTATTTGAAGAAGACAAAGTTCTTATAGGGGGTTTTTGAACTGTTACCCATGGCAAAACAACCCACTATAGACTCGTTTTTTGTAAACAGAATGTCAAGCCTAAACGAGCAGGTCGAAGCGGCCAGGGACCAACTAACATCAATTATGAGCAAGGCCATTACAGTGCAAATACAAAATCATAATGTAAATGAGGCCGACTACTCATTACTATGCTCACAAGCCACGGCACTTCAAATCCAAAGAGTAGAAGCAACCCCCTGCCCCCAAATACATGGGGTTTACTCGGAAGTCCCAGGCCTAGCATGCAATTTAAATATGGAGAGAAGGCTAATAGAACAGCCCGTTTTGCGCAAAGAGGTAGATGCAGCGGAAGCTGAGCCCATAGAGGACAATTCAGATCTGGGGGATTTATCGCAATCACCTAGACTGTTCTCACCTACAGCTCCGGGGCCCTTAATAGGCCCTGACCCCCGGCTAGTGGACCTGCGCAGGGGAAAGCGTAAGGCAACCGGGGATCAGTCGCATCTAAGCCCAAAGAGAAGGCAGAGAGGGGAATTGGTAGTCCCAATAACAAAGAAGCTGAAAGGTAATACTAGGAACAAGAAATCTACAGCTAGGAATTCCAGGGCAAACAAAAATCCCACAATTTCCACAGTTGATAAAAAATTGGACCTCTTAGCATTAAAATTAGGTTCAATAACGGATTCAATTACTACACTAGGGGAAATGTTACTGGTAGTCCAGAAAGAGATCAATGATTTAAGACCAATAAGAAGGAGAGCCCCAGTAGCCAGGGGCTCTGGGCTGCCACAACCTGCACCCACGCCAACTCTACAGGATGAGGTAGAGATGTGGGATATGCAGAACCCTGATTTAAATCCAGAAATAGTCCAGCATAATAACAGCAACAGTAGTCCACTTCTGTTGGATCCCCCGCAAGTAGAATCCTATGCCCAAGTTGCCGGAAGGGAACGAATGAGGCCACACCCCGCGCCCAATACCCAAAGACAGCAAGGAATACCATCAACCCCAGCTCTAATGGGCTTACAAGTCCGCCCGGGCCGTATAGACTTGCCACCTGCGGCAGCACCATACGTGGTAGTTTTGGCGAATATACCAGGTCTGGGGCAAAACCAAGGTCAGGAGTTTCATAACGACCGAACAACCCTAGTGTTAAGCTATCTCCAGAGGATTCACGGGATAAATTGGCTATCTAAACAGGATATTATAATGACAAGAAGGGTAGGATGGCTTGGAAAGGGGAAAAAGGTCTTTGCCGGGGACTGTTTAATATTGAATTTCAGGAATAAAATCTTAGCTGAAAATGTGCTAAAACAATCAACAAATCCAGAACCATTTAGCAACAAGGTATGGGTCCTCCCTTTGGGTTTTTTCTACCAACCACCCCAGCTCCTATATACGAGGGGGTGGGGCATGGGGGCCCCTGTTCCCATCTATCCCGCCGCAAATTTGCCGCAACACCCCCAGTATTTGGCCCCAGGATGGGGTCAGGGCCATGCATATGCTGGTCCAGGGCAACTAAACCCGACTTTTAATATGCAAACCCCCAGACCCCATTTTTCACTGGGTCTCAATCAAGTTATTCAAGACAGTCAATACCAACCCCAAAACTGTAATATGCAAAGGCCTGCCTACCGGCAAGTCTATCCAGTATTTCAACCCCACATCCCTCAGAACTGACAATTACCCAAAGGGATGACCCATCCTCGACCTGAACCAATAGAAACTCAGCACTGTATATCTGCAAATGAGACAATGGTCAGTCCACAGATAGATCTACTGCAAAGACCAGCCATGGTGGACTTATCACTGGAAGTAGACCGTGCGGTCAGCGATAATAGTAATTTCCTGACCCCTCGCTCGGTGCTGGATCAGGAAATACAGAATGACCATAATACAGAGGGAGATGGGCGAAGTGATGACTGGGATTTTATGTCCTGGAATATAAATGGCTGGACACCATTAAAAACGAATGATCTTTTGCAAATCTCTAAAAACTGTGCAGTAATAGCATTACAAGAAACATGGTTAGTTGGATCTCCCTCACTGGAAAACTTTGTATGTTACACAGTCCCGGCCTTGGTCTCACAGAAAGGCAGAAATAAGGGAGGTTTAGCTGTTCTGGTGAGGAACCTGGGCCAAGTTACAAAAGTAATCCACATGGTGGGGGGCTCTAACATGCATGCAATTGCTGTGAAACTGGTGTCCGGTAAATGTTTTCTGCTATGTAATATCTATCATAGATCATGGTTAAATGAGGAAAAATCGTTCTTCTGTAAACTGGCAGATGCTATACAAGCTTGGAGTTTGGAGTTGGTATCTGCCTTAGGAGCAGTAACCTTTAACCTGATCATAATGGGTGACTTTAATGCTAAATTGAAGAACTGCATGAGCAAAAAACACTCCAAGGAGGTCGATGAGGTGTGTAAAATCTCTCCAATGGTGGGTCTGCAGGGTACAACTGACAAGACAGGCCTTAAGTTGTTCCATTTTTTGGAAGAGCAAAATCTGAGAGTGCTGAATGGTCGCTTCATGGGTGATATGCCAGCAGGTTCCACATACTTTGGGAAAAATTGTGAGTCTACTATCGATTATGTCCTGTGGGATGTGTATCACTGGGGAGAAATTGTTGATTTTAAATGTCTACCTCAAAGGCAGAGCGATCACGCTCCAATACTGGTATCAAGCAGGCTTTTTCATAAAATCCAAGAGTTAGGGACAGAGGAAAGTATGTTTGATCTAAAGGAGCTAGCCCTGAATAGAAGAAAAATAAAATGGGGCCCCAGGATAAAAGAAATAACAACAGCCTTCATCCAAACGTTTCAAAGCGCTCTTGCATCAGAAGCAATTAGCAGTCTGGACAGCAGCAGTTGTGAACTACTTTTAGGAGAACTCACCAAACTGATGTCGAAAGAAACCTCTGTTAGATCTTTGCAAAATCAAAATCAAACTCAAAGAAATGCCAAACACACAAATGCATGGTTTGACAAAGAATGTAAAAGAGCTAGGGAAAATTTATTCAGAGCATTAAATAAGCGTGATGGGACAGAAGTATTGACTTGCAGGGCTCTGTACAAACAAGAAATTAAGAATGCTAAAAATAGAAACAATAAGGAATATTGGTTTAAGCTAAAGGACGCCGCAGAGGATAGGGACAGCAAGAAGTTTTGGTACTTAATAAATATGAAAATAAGGGGAGAATCTGCCCTAGATAGAGAGGATCCAGAAATATTCCCACACGAGTGGGTTGAACATTTCTCATCCCTGTATAGGCTCGATGGGGAGCAGGTGGAAGGGGCTGATCAGGCGGTAACTTCTGAGTCTTCTGATGCGTCTGTTTTAATAGACCAGTTGGCTTCGGGGGAGACCTTGCTCCCGTCCCCCACCCATTCACTTTCACTCCCCTCCCACTTGCTCCCCTCGAGGGGGGATGGGGACCTGGTTTTGTCAGAAGCGCAGGTGGGTATGGCTGTCGCGAGCCTAGCGGCTGGCAAAGCGGCGGGGTCGGACAGCCTGCCACCTGATCTGTTTCTTCAGGAGCGATGTTTCTGGATCCCCTTTCTAACACATTATTTCAATGTTATACTGCAAAATGGGCGGATACCACCGGACTGGTATTTGGCACGGATAGTTCCTATATATAAAAAGGGAGATAAAAGAAAACCAGGCAATTATAGGCCAATCTCGCTAATAAATACGGTCTGCAAAATTTTCTCGGCAGTCTTAGCAGGGATTTTTTATGATTGGTTAATGTCGGAGAAGAAGATCTCTCAACAACAATTTGGTTTCTGCAAAAACAGGGGTACAGTGGATGCTATCTACAATTTAGAAATGTTAATTGAAAAAAGTAGAGCAATGGGGTGCAGCACTTACCTGGCATTCATGGACCTCAGGACGGCTTTTGACTCCTTGGACAGAGCCGTCCTGTGGTCCATGCTGGAACAGGACGAGATTTCACCGGGCCTTTTAAAGGCAATGAAGTTCCTGTATAAGGATTTAAGGGGAGAGGTGGCCCTGAAGGGAGGGCAGCTATCCACAAAACAATTTCCAATTGAAAAAGGGGTACGGCAGGGGTGCCCCCTGGCACCATACCTTTTTAATTATTATATTAACGGCCTAGTTGGAGCACTAGATACACTCACACCAGATGTGCCTAGTATACAGGGAATAAAAATTCCAATAATCCTCTACGCAGATGATGCGGTCTTGTTAGCAAAGACACCCAAGGCCCTACAGATTTTGATAAATGGCTACTATGAGAAAATCACCTTTTTAAAAATGGCTGTAAATGTAGAAAAATCAAAGGTCCTAGAGTTAACCAGTGGGGTGGACAAGAGGAAAAATGTTTACAGCCTGGAAGCAGGCAATCTGGAAATAGTATCAGAATTTGTATATTTAGGTTGTGTATTTGCAGAAAGGGGAGTTATAGGGTGCCAACTAGCCTATGCAGAACAAAAACTAAAACAGTCCACTGGTGCATTATTGAGAATATTTGACAGAAAAGCCAGGATAGATCTGGACTGTGTATTACAGGTCTACAGGAGCAAGGCGGTCTCAGTGGGTCGTTATGCATGTGAAGTATGGGGTTTTGACCAGCAAGCTGGCAGATTAGATGCACCGGAGAAGAAATTTCTAAAGAGTTTATTGACGGTTGCATCCTCCTTCACAAATGAAATTTTGTATTTGACAACTGCATTGCTACCAATTTCTGGCATAGTGAGATTAACCCCTCTATTGTATCTGATAAAAGTTTTGGCACGAGAACCTGAGGATCAATCTAAAAAGCTAATTGTATCATTACTGAACTCCGACGTTATAGGCCGGCTGGATTGGTTTCACCACACTGCAAAGCAGATTGAATTGATTTTTGGCTGCACAATGATGCAATTTGTTTCTCAGACAATGAGTAAAGATGTGTTACACTCTTGTAAGGAAAAGGGGTATGAGAACATGGTGCATGCATTGATGTTAATCCAAGGACAGAAAAAATCTGTGGATGACTACTTGCCTTTTTATGAGGAAGAGTTACAGTTGTTGCATAAGATCCCATTAACTAACTTTGAGAGATTCCTGTTGGTGAGGTTTCACTTTGATAAACTGTTTATAAAATATGGGACTACAACTGGTTCAAACCGTGAGTTATGTGTATGTGGGGAGTCTCTTGAAACCTTGGATCACATACTTTTCTTTTGTGTTGAATATGCCTCTGTAAGACAAAGATATTTGTTGGTATTATTCAGAAAGCTTGGTTACAGGCAGAGAGCCCCACTGTTGTATTACTTAAGAAAACTCCCTGATGTTTATACCATAGCTTGCATTCTTGCTTTTCTGAAAATAGTGGCAAGCTCACGGAGATCACGAGTATATTAATAGTCAACTACTGAAAATGTTGTTGTCACACCTGCGAGATCTGTTTATTAGAGAAAAACAAGGACTAACACTAACTGTAACTTGCAGCAGATTGCTAGCTGGTCTACTCTGCCATACCAAAATTAGTACAACAATCTTTGACGTCTGTAACCACATTGCCATACCTGTTTCTTGTAAAACATAGCAGATTGCTAGCTAGGCTACTCTGCTAAGACTAATTACTCGATATGACCTTTTATACAGCTATACCTCCCTGTATATTGATGATGTTAGGTGTGAATGTTTGCTAAGTTCCTTTTAGCTGTAGGATATAAACCCTATTTTATTTTTTTATCAAAAAATTTTATGAGCCAAATGCTGTCATATTTTTAAGGATTAATATTTATAAAATTTGTTGTATTACTTATAAAAAAAATGTATTTTTGCTTGTCTATTGTATGTTTTATGGATTGAAAAATTATCCGAATAAACATGGATTGAATTGAATTGAATTGAATTGATATCAGATATGCTGTGTTTGTTTTGTACAGGTGCTTTGTGCATATTTATGCGCAGGGCACTAGTTGGACCTTGGTCTTTGGCAGATGGTGGCGGGTTGGGGGCGGGGAGCTTCTGCTCGTTTTTATTTTCATCTCCGATCCCTCATGTGCGTCAGCAAGTTGCACTCTGTGTTTTGTTCAGGGATTGCTGGGCAGCATTGGGGTTTGCCTTGGCGGGGGTGGGGGGAGTTGGGCTGCAATACGGTTTGTTTGTTAGCCTATGGGTACTTGGCTGTGTATCAGTTCTTAGTGTTGCTTCTGATTTCTTGTGTCTTGAACTATTTTGCTGATGTCTATTGGGGTGTTTGCTGTACTAGGGATAAGTCTCTGTTTCAAATGAGATTAATTTTGCTGGGTCAGTTTGGGTTTGGTCCTGGCGTGGGAGGGGGGGAATCAGTTGGGGATTGTTCTTGTTCAAGTTAGATAGAGCTATGCGGGCATGTGGTGACCGTCTTTACTTGATGCATTTAGCTGTCAAACTGGGTCAGGAACTACCATGGCAATTGCTTCAGTTAATTCCCTGGATTAGCAACTCAAGGTTCTGTCAGATGTACTGTTCCTATCGATGTGACTCGGTTTGGCATGTGGGATATGTGGGGATGGTGCTTGGTTGTCTTGTACCTGGGACGGAGGTGATTCAGGGGGTGCAGGTCTGTAGGGGTGGGCTCAGAGTGTGTTCTTTCACCCAATCCTTTGCTCTGTGTACGGGTATGGTGCTGACTGCGATTCTCAATGTTTGCAATGGTTCCTGTGATGGCTGGGGTTTCGTGTAATGTAGTGTCATGGAACGTACGTGGCCTCAACAATTATAGTAAGAGGCGGCGTGTGTTCACCTTATTGAAATCTTATGCACCCACCATCATCATGTTACAAGAAACGCACTTGTTGACTTCGGAACTGGGCACAGTAGCTCGATCCTGGGGCCAACACTGTTTTTTTGCGGAGCACACTCGTGGCTCTAGGGGTGTGGCAACCATCATCCGCACTGCCTTGCCTGTGCGGATTGTGCTAACTAAGCTTGACCCTGAAGGCCGCTATGTGTATCTTCGTCTTATCTGGATGGGGGTTAAACTTCAGCTTCTGAATGTATATGGACCTAATACTGATACTGTCCCTTTTTATGAAAAAACCTTGGCCCTGCTCGATCCCACATGGAGCGAGCATTGGCTGCTGGGTGGGGATTGGAACCTTACTCTAACCAGAGGTCTCGATAGATCCAGAGATGTCTCAGGACGAATATCACATTCCGCTGCATATATCAATAATTGGTTAGCCACCCATAATGTTGCTGATGTTTGGAGGAGGATGCACCCTGGGGTAAGGGGGTACACGTACTACTCAACTGTGTATGATGCCTCTTCTCGTATTGACTTTTTCCTGCTGTCGGATTCCTTTCCGGCTGTTATTGAAGACACTTCCATACACCCTAGGACTCTTTCTGATCACGGGATGATCCAACTCAAAATGTGCTTTGCTGATGTGTCCTCTTCCCCTCGTAGATGGGCCTTCCCCAATGGAGCCTTATTAGATCCCGTTTTTGAGGGGACGCTACACGATGAGATTGTCACTTTTTTCCACGCTAATGACCCCGCTCATACATCTGTAATAAATACATGGTGCGCTTTGAAGGCGTATGTGAGAGGGGTGGCTATTGGAACTGCGGGAGGGCGACTGAAGGCATTGCGAGCAGATATTGCACACTGGAAGGGGGAGGTGCAGGCTCTTGACGCCATGCGTCCCCCTGACGGTTCGGGTGGTTTCGACGCCCAATACAAAAGTGCACTCTCTGCATTGGAACAATCTTTGGACAGAGAATCCTTGTATTTTGCATGGGGGGACCGGGTTAGGAACTACGTTTATGGTGAACGTCCTAGTCGTGCTCTGGCACATCTTGTGAAGGCTAATAAGGGCCGAAACTGTATTGATTCGGTGCATGACAGTGGGGGCAATGTGTGTTCAGGTAGCGTTGCTGTGATGAATGTATTTAGGGAACACCTGGGTAATATGTATTCTGCCGATGTGGATTCGGATCGGGATGCGATTGATGCATATCTTGACTCGGCTCACTTGGTGGGGTTCCCACAGGACTGCATTGAGGCATTGTCGACTCCGGTCACTGCTGTGGAGGTGGTGGATGCCATATCGGAAATGGCTCTAGGTAAAGCGCCAGGCCCTGATGGGCTTACTAATGCCTTTTATAAACAATATAAATTGCTGTTGGCCCCGCTGTTTGTGTTGATGCTTCAAGAACTTGTGGATGGGGCTGCAATGCCTGGGGAATTAAACCTCTCCACTGTTATCCTTTTGCTTAAAAGCGGTAAAGACCCAGTGCTGACATCTTCGTACAGACCACTGTCCCTGATTAATCAGGATATGAAAATAATTGCTCGAGTTATTGCGGACAGACTGAAATATGTGGTGCCCAGGGTCATTGCAGAAGATCAGTGTGGTTTCATTTTGAATAGATCAACGTCCAATAATATTAGGAGATTGCATACTTTAATGGCAGTCTCCCCGCCGGACTCGGAGAATGTAGTCATATCCCTGGATGCGGCAGCTGCTTTTGATTCAGTGGGGTGGAATTTTCTTTTTACTGTTTTGGAGAAACTGGGCACTCCTCAGTATCTGCTCACACTGATTAAATTGTTGTATAGTAATTCCTCTGCAAAACTTTTTTTAAATGGGCTTCAATCTACTAGTTTAGACATATTGCGTGGCACCCGGCAGGGATGTCCGCTTTCGCCCACTATTTTTGCTCTTGTTATGGAACCCTTGTTTAATCACATGCGGACATCGTTGGAGCACTGTGGTATTAGGTCTGGGGATCGTACGCACGTTGTTTCTGCATATGCGGATGACATGATGCTGTTTTTGTCTGACCCGGGGACCGGGTTACCGATTGTTTTTAATATGTTAGATAATTTTGGGAGGCTTTCGGGGATAAAGATCAATTGGAACAAATCGGTGCTATTTCCCCTAGGTAGAGACATGAGTGCTATAGTTGCGGGGACTCCCCTGCCCTACTCTGCCGAGAGTTTTAAATACTTGGGTATGCATATTACGAGTGATCCTGTTTTAGCCTACCGATTAAATGTTGAGGATTTAATCCTGGATAGTACTTCAAAGATAACGCAGTGGGCTAGACTCCCACTTACATTGGCAGGCAAGATCGGGCTTTTGAAAATGATTTTGGTGCCTAGATTTTTGTATATTTTTATGAATTATTTTTATGAATTGCCATCGAGCTTATTCGAACGTTGTCATGCCCTCTGTAGGAAACTGCTCTGGAGTGGATCCAACGCTAGAGTTGGATATGCACAATTGACGAGACCGGTCAGCAAGGGAGGCCTTGCAGCACCTGATTTTCTTAGTTATTATCAGGCCTCCCAGTTGCGTTATGTGCTGCCGCATTTAGGGGATTGTGCTCTTCCCCTGCATCTCGATATGGATGCTTCTCTGACGAGACCATTTGACCCTGGGGTTTATGTTTCCTCGCCCGAGCTTTTTGCTCGGCTGCCTCCTTCACCATTTCGTGTGGCCATTCGGGTATTATATATTCTACTCCGTTCAAAAGGGGAGTTGCCCCCATTTTATGCTGACCTCCCCCTTGGTAAAACTTGGCTGGCTACTAAAGCATATTTGGCAGCCCTCTTTCCCACCTGGGGCGAGGCAGGCTTAACCACTCTGTCTGATCTAATGCACTCTGATCAATTACGTAGCAAGGCCTGGGTGCTTGGTGTGGTGGGTCGCACTCCCAGAAATGCATTTGCAGTTAATGTCCTGATCGCTGCGTTCAGGCATCGTTGGGTGGCAGGTGGGGATAGTCCCTCCGCTTCCCCTTGTTTCTCTGAGCTTGTGAAACTTGCGGGTTGGGGTAAATTGATTACACACATTTATTCGGTGTTAATGGAGCACAAATGCACAGTCAATATTAAGGCGCATGCGCAATGGGAGGCCGATCTGGGACGCCAGATCCCAGCTGAAGAGTGGCACAAAATGTGTGCACATACAGCAGAGGTGGGCATTAACGCCCGCTTCCGCCTTATACAATACAAAATACTTGCTCGTTATTACTTGACTCCAGAGCGTATTGTAAAATTTGTGCCCTCCTATGCGCTTGACTGTCCTCGTTGTGGTAGTATTCCAGCAACATTTTTTCACCTGGTGTG
This sequence comes from Eurycea paludicola, assembly GCA_035593885.1. NCBI lineage: Eukaryota > Metazoa > Chordata > Amphibia > Caudata > Plethodontidae > Eurycea > Eurycea paludicola. Next base: position 423 of record JAXIUV010000104.1, on the reverse strand, counting down.
GGAATGCTCGCATATTGCTGACTATTGGGGGGCAGTTCTACTTGAAATTGAGAAAATAATGGGTATAAGGATTGAGCTTGATCCGGCAGCAATATTACTTGGTCAATTTAAATGCTCTGAGGGGATTAAGCGTCGATTTCTGTCGCTCTCTCTCCTTCTGGCAAAGAGAGAAATTGCTAAATTATGGCTGCGCCCCAGAGCACCTGATGTACACTGCTGGATACGTGCTATGTTATATACACATGAACTTGAGTCACATTTTGCTTCCACAATCCCGCAGAGACAATTACCGAAAGACATTTGGGAAATGTTTGTTGCACATATTACATCTGCTGATGCTCATGGTCACCTGTCAGATTCTTCTGGGGATTAAATGTAATGCCATTGAATTGCAAACAGCCCGTGTGCTGTGCCATGGTTCAT
>JAXIUV010000103.1:0-10952 GCA_035593885.1 Eurycea paludicola | reverse complement strand
AGGGGGACGGGGGAGGTTCTCCCCACCCCCCCACGGAATTGGGAGCTCCAGGGCTGTTTGCCGACCCCCGCAAGGGGTCGGCAAACAGCCCTGGGGCTGATGATGAGACTGTCTCGTCACCCGCACCCAGCAGGGCTCACGGGTGACGAGACAGTCTCGTCACCCACACTTAAGGGGTTAAGGTTTGAGTACAGGTTATAAAAGCTTTAATGTTCAAAATAGCCCATCAGATTGTCTCCAGTTTTGGCATGCACAACCGCACCTCTCGCTAATTTATGTGTGTGTTGCACTTCTCACAAAACACTGCTGAAAGTGCGTGCAAACCTTTAAAGATGGCCTGTTGTTTACCTTCATTCACCATTCTATCCTTGTGGCCTCTAATGCATAGCCTAATGGTGAGCAACTCAAATAGTAATACAGTACAGCTGCTACTCATTTATATTGGCATGCAGTGCTGTAGGACACCCTGGCATGCAGTGCTGTTTCACACCCTGGTTAATTTTGAAATATTCCGTCCTTGAAAGACCATTGTTAAGAAACCCTGCACCCTTGTTATTCATGTACAACAGACGGATTGCTTTTATCAAATCTCCTGGTACCCTTACTTCCTCCATAATTTTCCATAGCAGAGAGCGGTCAACAAGATTGAAAGCCTCCCTCAAATCCATGAAGGAAACATAGAGGACACCACTTTCTGCTAATGTTCTGGCGATCAGGGGATCCAACAGGAATATTGCGTCTATCGTCCTTCGCTCTCTCTGGAAGCCATATTGCATATCTGAGAGTTTTCCATTGTCTTCCAGCCAACCAGAGAGATCTTCTGCGAGAATGGTAGCTAAGATCTTACTTGGGACTGAGAGCAGACTTATCGGCCTATAATTTGATAATACTGTTCTATCACCTTTTTTAAATAAAACACTAATCAAAGATACCTTCCATTCTCCTGGTACCTTTCCCAAGGTAAGAATTAAAGTAAACTTTTTGGCCAGGAAGGGGATCCAGATTTCAGGAAGAGTCAAAAATAAATCTGGGGGTAAAAAGTAAATACCGGGAGCTTTTCCACTGACCATATTTTTTAGAGCTGCTTTGACGTGGGCCGAGGTTATCACTAATTTACTAGGCTTGGGCCCCTCCTCCGAATCTATGGCATTTGAAGCAGATAATGAAGAAAAATGACTCACCCATTCCACGGGTGATACATTTGTAGGGTCATGTGCTTTGGTTTTTGACCCTCTTAATTTCATGTTAATTTCATCCCAGAATCTTCGCGAATCCTTTTGATCACCTAAGTCTACTAACTTCTCCCAGAAAGAAACTTCATGCTCTGCTTTTGCTTTCCTAATGATCATTTTATAATTTTTCCTGGTATGCGCTATTTCTTTCTGAAGTTTCTTATCCAGGGCCTCTTTTAATTCTGCTAAAGCAGATTTGCCTGCTTCTGTAAACCATAGACTAGCAGCCAGGGGGCGTGGTTTTGAATCAGGAGTTCTAACTGCCCCTGACAAAGTCAAAAAAAGTGCCTTTAGAACTGCCAAGGAGGTGTCTAAATTTAGGTTTCTCAGACTTTCCGACACTGCGGGTTCCTCACCTAGACTAAATTCTTTAAAGACCTCCCTTACTTTCCCTAGACTTTCTGGGCTCCATTTAATTTCCTTCGCATGTTTGCTATTTCCATATCTTCCAGTTTCAGCGGAAACTGCCTTTTAGGACGAGACTCCTCATGACCCAGGTTTATTATCAGGTTTGACCACTGAATGGTCGCTCCAAAAATGTTCCCCTACATGCAATGACTCCACTATATACCAGGATCTAATGTCCATTACAAAAATATCCAAAAAAGAGCCCTGGTTCTTTCCCTTTCCCTTAAACGTCATTGTTGCAGGTGTGTCACCCTTGGCACGCCCATTAACCAGGACTAAGTAAGTATCATGAAAGAGACTTGCCAACTCCAAGCTAGTTTTGTCCAATTTTTTTGGTAGCCCTAGCGCTTCCGGGATTCCAAACACCTCCGACATAACTGCATCTATTTCATTCATCCTAGGGCCTGATAATGTGGCATTAAGGTCACCCCCTATTATAGTTGTAAAATCCTCGTTGGGCGCACCTATATCTTTTGGCTTCCATTCCGAGAGCCATATATTCAGCAGGTTAACCCTTGCAATTTCGCCTTTTTAACCAAGGGCAGAGGTACCAATTTAACACTAGTGTACCTCTATGTTATGTTATGTTAGTTTGGTTTTTGTATGGCGCTTTCTCACCACGGATGCGGCATCATTGCGCTATTATGTATTAAACCTGTTACATAGATGACAATTAAGTTCGGAATTGGAGGTTTAACTTCCCATATAATGCCCTCAAGGTTTGCTCTTATCACCGTTAGCAAGCAACCCTTTGCCCTACCGAACAAACCCTTAGTGGCGGGACAAGCGTAGGTCTTATAGCCTGGAATGACAGCCGGTACTAGTAGCCAAGTCTCTTGTAGCAGCAATATGTTCACTTCTTTATACTCATGAGCCATTTGTTCGAATTTTGGTATAGAGAGAGTGGATGCCCAACCTGCCATGTTCCAAGTTATCAGTGCACATTTTCCCTGGTTAGCAACATTCATAGTCACATTTTTTTAATTAGACTTTCCATACCCAATTCGATTTTTCAGCGGGTTCTTTTCACTTTTAAAGGCGCTTGTCGATGGTAGTGCTTTTGGAGTTACAGAAGGTATTAGGCTTGCGGGTTTATGAAGTAGTACTTGCACATCTATCGGATAACTATGTTTGTACTGTGTGATGCTCTCTGTACTCAGTCAATCATTCATGTTTAACTCTCCAAGTACTTCATAACGATTCTGACCTATGAAGCTCTGAAATGTATTCTGGTTTTGGACTGGGGCCAGATCATTATTTGAATCCAGTATATTTCTCCTCCACCCAAGGCCAGTGTCTGCACCAGCTAAAGCATTAAAGTCCCCCTGGCGCTATCCACCAGCTACTCCCTCTTTTACCACTCTAGGGAAGTCTAGCAGATTATAACCAGGTGTTTCAGGCTGTCTGTATGACATACTGGGAGGGGCAAAGTTTTGCACAGCCTGCCTATTGGACACTCTATGGGCTTGAGCTGAAAGAACAGCATTCTGCCTATTGAACATGCTATGAGGTTGTGCTGGTTGAAATTAACTCTGCCTATTTAACAGGCTATAGGCTTGTGTAGGATTTAGCGCTACCTGCCTATTGCACATACTTAAAGCCATGTTACCTTCGTTTCCAGGCATACTTTGCCTTTGACCCTGGTGGTTATTAAGACTAATCAAAGGTCTAGGGTATAAAGGTATCATAGGTGCAGAAGCATTTTCCAAAGTGTTCTCCCTATAGAGGTCGTCCCATTCTAATATCTCCAGGTACTTTGATCTAGCTCTTCGCCTATCTACCTCAAACCACACCTTCGTGGCAGTCTCTGTGTACTTAAATCTCACTATCATATAATCGGCATTATCCAACTTAGGCTTTCTCCCCACCGTGCTGGTTCTAAGCACCTCTTTTAGCTCATCTGGTTGTAGGAAAATGCAGCCTAGTGAGCCTGTTAGCAGACGAAACATTTTCGCACCCCGATGGCTGTCGGTCTCCCAGTGCCTAGGATGCTTTAGTCCTATACCTTTCAAAATGATAACTTCTCTTGCAATTGAGTTCGGTATATCTATATGGGCTTGTGTAGGCTCTAAATAGATCTGTTTAATATTATTGTCACCTATAAGTATAGTGGGTTCATTATCCCTTATATTTATATTTGCTTGTTGTTGGGTCCTCATTCCTGTTCTAGACTCTATTTGCCGCCTCGAGGTGCCTAAGTCTCCCCTTGAGTTAGCCAAATATGGTAGTGTTTTTTCAAGTGCTATGGGTTGTGCTGGTACATTGACAATAGGTTCTATCCTTATTGATTTTTTACCAACTTGACTTTGCATTCTTGTAAACCCTCCTGTCAAGTTCTTACTAGGGACTAAATCTTTAGCCGCAGCGACGGGTGTTTTTACTTGCTGTACAAGAGTTAGGATGGCCGGCGTGGGGGCTATTTGTGATGGGACTACTGGCGGAATTAATGTCTTTACTAGCTCAATCAGTTTGGTCATTGTTTTTTCAAGAGAGTTTATTCTAGTATTTACTTTTAGGACATTGGCATCAAGGGCGTCATATTTCTTAAAGATAGTGCCTATTCATTCATCAAGTAAGGTTAAATATTGATAGAACGATTCTTCATCCCATTCAGTAATATCCCGGGTTCCTGTTTTCGCTAGATCTACTAAAGGTTCCAAATCTTCAGCTACAGACTTCAACCTCTTTGCAGATATTGTTGAGGCTGATGGGTCATCCAGATGTGTGCCCTTGCGTTTAGTACCTATACCCAATTGTATGTCCTCAATGGTCTCCATAGGGGTCATAAAGATGGGGTTGAATGTCGGTCTAATCTCAATTAAATCTGGGACGATTGGTACAGGGCCAGTTGGGTTCGACATTAGCGTGCAGACCAACACTGATTGTGATTCCCAGTTCCTTACTTCAAAGGTGTCGACCAGTTTTTCTAGGTCTGGAGTTTGGGAGAGCCGTGAGTCACCATTTTTTTGTTCTCCCACACCACTTTTTCTCGGGGTTTCGAGGTCAATAACTACATTCTCTGGTGTACGAGCAGGATTTAAGGTAGAGTCCAGATTAATGGCGGCATTAGTTGGATTAATATAATTCTTCAGAGTGTTCCCCAAATTCCTTTTTTCCGCAACAGCTCGCTCTATTTTTCTGAAAATGCCATCAATTGTCCGGCTTGTGCTAAGCTTAGCCCTTGTCACCGTTGTTTTTGATATTATAGGGTTATTATTTGCTTTGTACCCTTTTTTGATTTTTTGGTGGTGCCTCCTCTGGGTTTTATTCTTTAGCTTTGGTTGGCCTACTTGCTTGCCCTTTTTTGTTCCCATTTTGCTTGCCTAAGATTACAATGCATAGAAAGGGTTCCTAAAGCTAGTGAAATTTTGACTAATACCTGTAGATTTTTATACAACAGTATAAACATCAATAAACATCAGAAAAAATTCCAAACTTCACTCTCCTTTCTGCTGTTATATTCCTTTCTCAAGTCACAAAAAGATAAAAGATAAAAGATAAAACTCACAGCAAATCTCCCCCTTCTCGACCCTCTGCGGCCTTAACTGGCAACAACTGGCCCTTTGAGGCCCTTTGCGGCGCTTCGCGCTCGCGAGGGCTCTTTGTTTTGCAGTTCCTGACGTTTGGCCAATCAGTTGGAGAGTAGAGAACTACAAAATTGCATCAGGCAAAATGGCGGGAGTAGTTCTTAGGTAACTCCAAATCACCAGGTGAGTGCTGACACAGTCAATTGTGTCAAAGGGGCGGAGCGGAGTTGTTCCTCAGTGCCCACCGCTCTGCAACGCTATGCTACTTCCGGGAGAGGAGCTCAGTAAGTTCGTCCGCAACAATCATCCTTTTGAGGTCACAAGAGCATACTTCTGAAATTCCCTGGTGTGGCTGAAACCTGTAGAGTAATTTTTAACCCATCCCCCAACATCCACAGAAGTGACATCGTTGAAATGTATAAAAATTATTTCTGCTAGCACACAAGAAGTGGGATACACTTACCTAATGTTTTTGCTATTTACAAATAGGTGTCTGCAGGTGCTCAAAGCCCTTAATTGCACCCATAGGGTATCATTACAAATATTATTTTCTATGGGAAACACCATTTAAAGAATTAAAAGTGGATGCTAGTGTTCCTGTGTTTCATGATGAGACACACTCGCCACCTGCACTGATGGGGTTAAACCATTTAGCTATATCATTTGGTTTATAAAGAATGGGCATGTTAATGAATGGTGTTAACACAATTTTACATTCCACAACAAAACTTGACTGATTATGTTCTGAGTAGAAGGAAGCATAATAGCATAAGAGTAAAAAAGAACACTGTGTAAAAAATTATATTTTAAAATGAAGATCCTGAACATGCACAATGCGAAAAAGTGAAAATAATTAATAATTACATATGCAACTGGCAAAAATGTCTGTACACTTGTTGCAGTTGTGTTTGGCTTCCTAACAGAAGTGAACATGTGAACACAACCACCAATAGCACTTGCCAACTGCACATTTATCCAGAGGTGTGAGCACCCAGCGTTGCTTGTGTTCTGCTGCTTCACTAAAGTTGCAGAGACCCTCAGATAGTCTCCCCTGGGTTACTGCTACTCCCCAGAGCAGGAGGACCTAAACGTCCAGCATCTGAACCTTACTATGTGGCTGATTGTGGCTGCCATGCTGTTAACCTATATCCCCCAGTCACTTTGTTGAAGGGATAGTCCAGAAAATGAAATACGAATTTATTCAACACCCATGCCAGTGCAAAGTCCTCCAAATGCTTAATATATTTATTGACTTTCTTATTTGCAGCAGCAGTCCTTCAAAGTCTCGCTGCTCCATGTCCCTAACACCTTCATTTCACATTCCTATGCAGAGCTTTTTTGTTGTTGCACATAATCTTTTTGTAGTCAAAAATTACTTTATAGATATTACAACCAGATCAAAAACATTTAGAAATGTCATCAAAATAGCGGACAATAGCAGATACATCTATATATGCATGGCCTAAAAAAACAGAAACTTATAGTGAAATGCATTATTAAGTAAGTTTGAATTACGAAGCAGAGGGTCGATCTATCTAAACCTGGGTGCTTAAAAAGATGGTCAAGCTAACATTAGCACCCTCATTACAACTTCCTCTGTAATGTGTCATTATTACTGAGATTATTAAAGACACTTTTTTACAGTTACTGCCAAAAAATGTCATTAAAAATGACAGATTTGGAGGCAACCTCCAAAATTAAATACTTTCATTAAACTTAATGGAAGAATTTTTAACAACATTTTCATTGTTAAAAGTGAAATTACACGATTTACAAAAGTCGGTAACCAACTTTTTCCAAAACCCTGTCATTTCCCACGGTAACCAGTAGAAACTGTTGTTAATACCGTAATTTAAAAAAAAGTAAAATCTTACTTTATTTACAAAAATTATGAAATAATTTTTTGGTATTCTTTTTCATGATGCGATATAATGATCATCATGAAAAAAAATAGGAAAATATTGGGGTGCAAGAAAGTGCACCCCAAGAAAAATGACATTTTGACGCCCATCTAAAGAGATGGTGGTAAAAAGTGTATTTGCCAACGAAAGTTTGCAAACTTGTAATTGCACCCTTAAAGACTTCTGTCATCATTAACGACAGATGTACTTAATGACGACCTTGTAATGAGGGGGGTAGATGTACTAATTCATCATGGTAGTCCATCACCACGCACCAAGCCGGCTTAAATGACACGCCCCTCGACCGAGAGGCGAAGCCGTACTCAGGCTAAGGCGGCAGAGGGCTAAGGCATAAGCCTGTCTGGGCCTGTCAGGGCCCTGGAGGAGCCGCGGGGTCGTTAGACTCGCCGCTGCCCAGGGCAGCTAAAACTTCGTGCTGCTCTTTATTTACTCCCCCTCAGCAGTACGGTACTTCCGCGCGTTCTTTTTTATCCATATCCCCGTATTTCCCATCTTTGTAGCCCTGGTGCGAACTCTGAGGCACGGCTCGCATTGGCATGCCTGCTGGAAGAAACGTTTGCCTGTAACAACGTATTGTCTTGCTCTCCCTCCAAGGATATCTTGGACTTCTGGGGTAACCTATTCTCAAGGGGACATTCTGGCACTTCTTCGTTGCAGACTGACGCCGGGGATTCTTCAGAGGATCTAGAAGGGGAGGAAGGGGGGTTAAACCTAGAGCTGGATAGGTTGGTCCCCAATGATTCTGCCCTCACTGTAGAGGACACAAAGGATATGCAGCCATCATCTTCAGTGTCTTTGCTGAGTGAGCCGGACATAGGCTGGGAGGAAGGGGAAATATGGCTCATGAACTGCCGCTCTTTGAGAGGGCATGTTTTAGAAATGAATTGCCTACTGGAGGAGGGTGCTTCTGCCCTTGTGGCCCTTACGGAGACACGGGTAAGGCAGGAGGGGCTGCAACATCATCTGCAATTCCCTCCCACCGGATATTCCTGGTTTTCCGCAACAAGACTCAGTGGCCATGGGGTGGAACCGCCCTCTTGTTGGCCGATTCATGTGGCCAGGGGACATCTTTTGATCCTAGATCTCCCTCCTCGTTTGAACATCTGGGTGTGAGGGTGGTGCGGGGACCCAGCATTCCGGATGTGGAGGTCCATGTCATCTATAGACCTCCGGATCGGGATGTTCTGCTCTTCATGGAAGAGTTCCAGGAATTGTTGGAATCTTCTCTCCTGTTGTCACGGCCACTCTTGATTATGGGAGATTTCAACATTCATGTTAACAAACCCCTTGAAAAGGAGGTTGTATTATTTGTCTCCCTGCTCACCAGTTTTGGCCTCTCCCTTAATTCCCCGATACCCACCCACAATCTTGGAAACACCCTTGACCTTGTGATCTTGGGAGGGCTACCTTTAGATAACCTTCCTTATGTACCCCTTTCCTGGGTGGATCATTTCCTCGTCAGATATAGAGGGGGCGCGGCACTCAGACCTGCACCTACACAGACAAAAGTGAACCGTCCAGCTCAGTATTTTGACTGTCGTAGATGGAGCGACCTGACCTTATAAAAGGCATTCTCTCTGGATATAGATTATTCACCCCAGGAGGACATGACTGCGAGGGTCTCGGATGCAGATGACAGGCTTACCTCAAGATGGTTACACATGGCGGAATCTGTCTGCCCCGTCAAGAGACTATACCGGTAAACCTCCCATTCATCTGGCCAATAAATGGTTCAGCTCCACTCTTGGGGGGCTGAAGCGGAGATTACGACAGTTGGAAAGGGGGTGGAGGAAGGCTAAAACGGAAGCTAACCTCACGTTGGTGCTTCATCAACGGAAGGCATATCGCTCAGCCATGGTTCAGGCTAAGTCCTCATACCTGAACTCCTCTATTCAGCTAGCAGCATATTCCACCAAGGCCCTGTTCAAAATCACCAAGGACTTCATAGAGGGTCCCCAGCTACCTATACCCCCATTAGAGGGTTTTTGTGAATCCATGGCCACCTTCTTTGATGAGAAGGTGGCCGGGATTCGGCATGATATTGATACATGAGCAGGGACACCAAGAGAGAGAATCACACAAAATCATCTTTATCAAGGTTCTGGGTTGTTACATCTTCATTCTCTGGAGGTGGAGGAGGTCCTCTCTTTCATACTAAAGATGGGGCCTTCATCCTCCCCTCTCGATCCCTTACCCACATCTGTGGTAAAGAACTGGCTCCCCTGCTTGCACCCGAGATCACCAGGGTGATCAACCTTAGCTTTTCATCCGAGGATGTCCCTTCCACTTGGAAGGCGGCGGTGGTCACCCCTCTCCTCAAAAAACTGGGCGCAGATCCCACCCAGGGCAAGAATTTTCGTCCTGTCTCCCAGATTCCCTTTCTGGCACGAATTGCTGAGCACTTTGCCACAGACCAGCTCCAGACTCATTGCGAGGCCGGCAGTATTCTGCACGATCTGCAGTCCAGGTTTCGTCCGGGAGGGGCACTGAGTCAGCTCTTATTGACGTGCGAGAACGCAGGTTAGAGCTGAGCGACCTGGGCCGTCCATCTGCCCTCATCCTTCTTGACCTATCATCGACCGCTCCATTCTCCTTCATAGGCTGAAGGACCTGGCTGGGGTCAGAGGGACTGCCTTTCAATGGTTTTCCTCCTTCCTTCAGGGCAGGACCCAGCAGGTCCGTGCTAACGGGCAATGTGCGGGGCACAGACCGAGCCTATGGGGGGTACCCCAGGGCTCCGCTCTGTCCCCGCTGTTATTCAACATCTACATGCGACCGCTGGCCGGATATTTGGAGGAGTGTGGTGCGAGTTTTCAAATGTACGCTGATGACACCCAGCTGGTGGTGGACCAAGGGTTGGGAGGGTGGGGTTGGAATGGGTTGCGACTTTGTCTTGAGGGATTGCAGAGCTGGATGAGTGAGAACTGGCTCTGCCTCAACGAGGCGAAGACGGAGGTCTTGCTCTCCAGCCCCGCATCCCCCACAGCAGGTCCTTCCCTGCCCTGGCCCACTGTGTTTGGCCCCCCACCTCCCCCGGTGGACACCGCCAGGAGCCTGGGGTTTCGATTCCATCAGTCAGGAAGGATGTTTCATCAGGTCACCGATGTGGTCAGCTCAGCCAATTACCAGCTCAACCGTCTCACTCCTCTGCTTCCCCTCCTGGACCGACCTGCCCGTGCCACTCTCTGCCTGGCCCTTGTGGTGTCAAGACTGCAATATTGCTGTTCTATGTACACCGGCCTGGCGGGGAGGGAGTTATACAGGCTGCAGAAATTGCAGATTTGTGCGGTACGTCTCATAGTGGGTCTGCGTAGGCGAGATCATGTCTCAGCGGCCAGAAGGGGACTGGGATGGCTTGCCCTGGGGGACATGGTGCGATGCAGGGAGCTTTGCATTATGTGGAGAGCTCTCCATGGGCTTGGCCCCCTGTATCTGCGCCAGCGTTTTCAGTGGGAACAACAGGATCGTTTGAGGAGAGAGGCCCATTGCCATCGAGTGATCGTCCCCAGATGTAAAAAGGTGAGGGGGCTGGGTGCCGCGCTGTCGCGCCAGGGACCGGCATGGTGGAATGCCCTTCCCCCTTCAATTCGGGGCATCAGGTCCCTACCGGCCTTTAAGAAGGCCGTGAAGATATGGTATCTTCAACAGATCCCTGCTGACCATATTTGAGTATGGCAGGGTCAGTGAGTGCACCTGTCTGGATAGCTAGGGGTGGGTATATGTTACTGTGTTTTTAACTGTGTTTATGTTTTTATATTGCATGTTTTGAGCGCTTAGAAACCAGTCGGTCTTAGGCGCAAAGATATAAAACTTTAATAATAATAATAATAATAATAATAATAATAATAATAATAATAATAATA
>JAXIUV010000102.1:0-11007 GCA_035593885.1 Eurycea paludicola | reverse complement strand
AGTGTTTGTTTTGGGATCACAAGTTCTGACACCGGAGTAGTCGGCCTAAACATCGGCGTCAGAAAGGGAGACAGGCAAGACAACAAATCCTGCAACTAAAGCGTAAAATCATCTGGGGTAGGTGGGAACCAACTGGATAAGGCTGCAACACACCTTAAAGAAACCTTGTCACTTTGTCACCTGGACTTTAACAAATTGTTAGTGTTCCCACACATATAAAGGGCAACACCCTGGACTGTAGTTGCACTTAGCAACATATCCGGTACTTTAAAGCAGGTCAAAGAATGTATTTGGGCTATTATCGTTTTCACTGGTACTACCTAACAAGATCCCACCTACACATGTCTCGATAGTAACAGTTCCATGTCAGAACCTCAAGAACATCACAGAGCAGGCTCTTACAACCACCATTGAGTCCCTCATGTCACTGACATCGGAAACTGATTCCCCTGAGATACTTGCACCGATGTCCTCACACTCCTCACTGGCTCACCCTCCTTTGGCACACTCTGATGCACACTCTGATGCACAGACTCCTTCCTAAAGCATCATCTCCTACACCTCCCTTCTCCTTGAAACCATAAGGGAAACACTGAGTTCAAGCTCTGCTTCAATCAAGATTCTGCTTCTCCCTCTTGCACAATGTGATCAACCCTACCTTCTCTCTTGCCCTTCAATGGAACCTTCTGTTCTTCATCTTCTGAGCTGAAACCTTCCAGGGTTCAAGCGTACAAGCTCACCCTTTCCTTGCTTTGGCAGCTGCCGTTATCCTTGATGGATAGAAAAACCTGAAGCTCCTTGAGCTAATTAAAGAGACCCTCACAGGCAAACAAGGCAACCGCAAAAACCCTTCATAACCTGCCACTGGTAACTTGTGGCACCCCTTTGTTCATAAGCAGCTGTTCCGTCACTCCCATGCTGAATGTTGCCACTCAGCCATTAGCTGTGCTCCCGGCCACGCACCCTCAAAGACCCTGAAGGGCAGGCATCCGCAAGGTCCCTCTCATTGAGATGCTGCAACTGTATTCAGAAAGTCACCATTCATCGTCTGAGAGGTGCTTTCTATGCGATGATGGATATATGCTTTGTGTCGACATGTGCTGACTCTTAAAGGGGCCTTCCCCACTTTTATTTTCATCACCTAAGCATACACTCCTCAAGAATACTGTTCTCCTGTAAAGGAACATAATCACCAAGGAACATACTAGCACAAGGAACATATTCACCCAAGGAACATGTTCACCCAAGGAACATGCTCACCAAAGGAATATGCTCACCCAAGGAACATACTCATCAAAGGAATATGCTCACCCAAGGAACATACTCACCAAAGGAACATGCTCACCCAAGGAACATACTCACCAAAGGAATATGCTCACCCAAGGAACATACTCACCAAAGGAACATACCTCTTCCTGAGGGAAAGAGCTAAAGTTAACCCCTCCCTACAAATTTTCTGGGGACCCTCGCTCTTGTCGGAGCTTCCTAATGCAGTGTCAATTACATTACATGGGTAATCCGTCCCAATTTCTTACGGAGAAATCGAAAGTGTTATTTCTGATTTCTAATCTCTCAGGTGAAGCCCAATCTTGGGCTACTCCCTTAATTGAGACCAAAGATCCCTTATTAAAAGGTTACTGTCACCACCCACCAGTCTCACCTCAAGTTATTGCCACCAGTGAGTATTTTGCCACCACCGGGACAGTTACCCTTTTCTATATCCGCAGTAGCACGGCTCCCCATACACCAAGTACAGGCTCTCTCTCCACCCCACACATCAGCCCCTCTCTCTCCCTGTCGCTTCCAGGGCAGAACGTTCGCCCTCGGGAGCCGCCCACGGCGACTCTTGTGCCAGCGGGACTAAGTACGTTGGCGAGGCATCTGATGACGCTTCGTCAACGACTTCTCCTGCGGATAGGACGCGTTACCTTACTCTCCCACCAAGGCCCGGCCTTTCACGGCAGCCACCCTCAAAGTCCCGAGTGGGTAACTGCCAGACCCCCAGGCCGCTGCAGCGTCGGGATTGCAGGTACGTTTTCCTGCCTCCCATTAATCTTTCCCCTGAGGGAGCGTGGCTAGAAACCCGGAAGGCCCTCTCAGCTCAGAGAGGCCGGTCTGCCCCTCAGCCACACCCAGCCACACAGAGCCGCCCCCTCCAGCCGGCTCCACAGATCTCCCTACCCCATTACAAGTTTCCTAACTCAGCCGACACCCTGCCTTTCACTCTGCAATCAGTGAAACCTCGCTTTTCCCTGGCACCAGGCCCCAGTCTCAGAGAACTCACTGTACTCCAGCCTCCAAGCCAAAGTGAGTTGTAGGGAGTCAGCATGCCGCCTATAAATTCAGGACAGGAAGATTAAAGGACACCAATTAAAAGTCTGTCCCCTTCTTCCCTCCTAGTCTCCCTGCTTCCAATCCTGACTCAGAAGGGACCAACAGAACGCACAACACCCGGCCCGCCAGACCTATAGGTGGGTCCTGGAACCTCACAACACATTTCCCATATCCTAGGGTCCCAGAGCTGGCCGGTACATTAAACACCCTTCACTCTCTCGTTACAGAACCACCAGTTGGGACCCGAAGCAAGCAGTCTCTCCCACCTGTCAGGCTCAAGAGCTCTCGGCAAGAGGGACATTCCTAGGACACCTACTAACCACTCAACTTCTGGCGGCGCTGGCCTCCCCAGCCCTCAAAGAGGTAGGCTGGGGTGGTCGTGGTCATTACCAAACTTCATAGGGTTTCTGCCTCCTTCAGCCCAGGGATTAGGTGAGTGAACTCTCAGCTTGTCACAGTTATGACCATTTTCTTTTTTAATTTAAAAAGGTATTTGAAAGAAAGAATGCTCTCCAAACTTAAAAGCTGGGCATTCTTGAATTTAAGACAAGGTTTGCAGGATTTAGTGACATATTTGAGCACATTTCGGCAACAGTTGGCTGAGCTAGACTGGGCAGAGTTGACAAAATTCAAAATGTTCCTTCAATGTCTTCGCAAAGATTATAGGGAAGCTTTGATGTATATCCATCCAATGCCTGTGTCCCTTCAGGGTCTAATAGATCTAGTATTGGAAATAGACCAACGATTCCGGGAAAGGAAGTCCGATTTGCAGATTAGGCCTTTCCGAAGAGTTCAGTTAGGGTCAGTCTTGGCGTCAGTAAACCCGACTTCAACTAAACTTTCTTTTATAAAAGAGGACGCAACTAAACCATCACAACCTGAGCCATGTCAAGGTCTCCCTCGACCTCGGTTAACCGAAGAGGAAAAAAGCCGAAGCGAAAACAGGGGTTCTGTTTATAATGAATGAATAAAATTTTATTAGACGTCGACTACAGGGTTTCGCAACGTCATATAACAAAAAAAACCATAATGAATACAAAAACATGTTATATAAATACATAGTGTAACAAAATGTATAAAAACAGATAAATAACCTCGCAAAGGGGGGACAAGGAGGCTAAAAAGGGTCCAGAACAGTTCATGGAGCTTAAAGCAGAGGGAGCAGGGCGCTAACCTTGGTCAAGAAACCATAATTTACTTGCCCTTTTAAAGGTGACCCACTTTGTGATCTCCCTAAGGTGGAGTGGTAAACTAGCCCAGATTATGGGGATGAGGTGCTTCAAAGAACGCCCCCCGCACTTAACACGTCGGGGAGCCCACTTGCAAAACATGATAGACTTAGAGGACCTTAGTGGACGGTTAGGGCAATACAAAGAAGCCCATGATTTAGTAAAGGCAGGGACATATATGTCGTGTACAATTTTCCAGGCCCAACCTGCAATTCTCAGGTTAATCATTTCTTTTAACGGCAGCCATGCTAAGCTTTTCCTGGCCTGGGAAATATGTTCAGTCCGACCAAGGCCAAAGATTATCCGAATGGCCCGGTTCTGCAGTAGTTGAACTCGATGTATGAGGTAACCAGGACAGCCTGCAAAGATGGTGAGGGCATATGACATCCTGGATCCAGAAATAGCTTGGACTAGAGTCCGGCGAGCTTGGATATCTAAAAATCTACCTAATCTGGTGATCTTCCACAAGATAAAGTGGAGAGATTTCACCAAATTAGCTGCTTGGGCTGCTCCGGAAAGATCAAAATCCAAATATCCGCCTAAATCTCATACAAAAGGGGAAAATTGAGGACAAATACCAAATTCCCTGGGCCAGATTGCGTCCCATCTGCATTTGCAGACTCGATGCTCTGGCGAATGGAGCAGCTCTGTCTTTGTGGCGTTCAGCAGCATATCATTCGCCGCCATCCAGCGCAGAATGAAAAGTAGACCTTCAGAGGTAACTTGGTCAGTGTAAATAGCATGATTGTCTAGATACATAAGTTGGAGATCATCTGCGTAAAACAGAAAACAGGGAAAAAACGCATCGAGATGGGCTGCCAAGGGAAATAAGTAAATATTAAATAAATCAGGGAGAGCGAGGAGCCTTGCGGAACTCCCTGTCCCACCTCTGTCCGGGGGCTTGAGAGTCTGTCAAATTTAATCACTTGGGTCCTGTTTGATAAAAAGGAAGTGAACCAACTAAGACAGTAGTCTGAGACCCCACCGCAGTCCTCTAGCCGTTTCAGTAGGATGGTATGGTTAACGGTGTCAAAGGCTGCGGTGAGGTCTAAGAGGACCACTATTGGGCAAAGCCCCTGGTCTCGTCCGAGAAGGACTTGTTCTTGCATATGGAGAATAGCTGCCTCCGTCCCCCGGGAGGGTCGGAACCCAACCTGGGTGTCGTGGAGGAGAAGATTGCCCTCTAGGTGGAGTTGCAGGATGGTCGTGACTACGTGTTTGATGAGTCTCGCAAAAAATGACAGTTGTGAAATTGGGCGATAGGAATTAACAACAGCCGGGTCTAAAGATGTTTTTTTAATAATAGGGGTGACCACGGCCTGCTTCCATATGGTGGGAACTATACCAGCTTGAAGAGATTTGTTGATCACTAGCAGCACATCTCGCATGATGAAGGGAAGAAGAGCCTTCATGCAGATGGTGGGGATCAAATCATGAGGGGCTGTGGAGTTGGAAATGTTCGAAGCTGCTAAAATGAGCTGCTGCTCAGAGATTAAAGGAAGTTGAGATAGCTTCAGGGGAGGCTTAAGTAGCTTCTTTTTACTATTTATAGGTTGCACTTCATCCGATTGCAGGGAAGCTCTCAACCTGGCAATCTCGGTGAGAGCTCCCTCGAGTTTATCCGAAAACCCCGTGGCTAACGTAGTGGCAGATGGGCGATTTAAGAGCATAGGGCTGCGGTCGGCAGATGACGTCCATTCCTTGTACAGCGTGAAAAGGCGCTTAGAGGAGCCCTTGTGTTGGATGAGTTCTTTTTTTAGGAACTCTGTTTTGGTAGCCACAATCTTGGTCTTATATTCCGCACTTAAAACTTTACAATGGTCTTTATCTTCCTGGGTTCCTGATGTTCTCCATATCCTTTCTGCCTGTCTCAATTGTTTTTTCAGGTTGGCTAGCTCAGTGGAGTACCATCTATTGTGGCTGTGTACCGATGGTTTCTGGATCACCCAGCGAGGAGGATGTAGCTCATCTCTAGCTGTTTCTAGATTTAACTGAATAATATTTGCTAAAGTGGAGGGATCGATGTCTTCTGAGCTGGGGGGGTGATGTTTGTTTTGATGCATCATAGATAGAGGCAAAAAGATAAGGATTGAAATCCTTGTAGTTCCTAATTGGGATTTTGACTTGGGGTTTAATGAATTTGGTTGTATCAGGGGGGCGTTCCCAGTCCTGAATTTGAGCTGTTAATAAGAAATGATCTGACCAAAATACAGGTTGGATTCTAATATTAATAATAGATAGACCGATTGTTATTATGGTATCGAGAGCATTACCTTGTTCATGGGAAGTGAGAGAGGATGCTAGCGAGAAACCCAGATCTGAGATAGTCTGCTTAAAACGGTTAGCTTCCGTGTCTAGTGGCTTATTTAAATGAAAATTAAAATCACCCATTAGCAGGAGCCTGTCTGTGTTCGCCAGCAGTTCCTCACACCAAGTTTGAAAATCTTGTAGAAATGTTGGAACAGGGGAGTCAGGGGGGCGGTAAACGCAGGCTAGGATAGTTTTGGGGGCAGAGTTGGGTAAAACAGAGGCCGTAATGGCCTCGAAAGATGATGGGGTGGGTATATTCTCTATCTATCTATATTGCTGCAAACCCGGCCACTCTCTGGAGAATTGCTGTTTAATTAACAAAATTCCTTCTCAAATCCCTTCACGAGAATTCCAAGCTCCAGTAGCTACCATTGAAGAAACCCCTGAGCAGACACAAAAATCTTCGGAATCTTCGAAATACTTACAGGCCCAGCGAAATTAGGGGATTTTGCTCTGGGCCCTCTTCTCAATAATTCCCCTGAGCACTCCCCATGGTTTATTATATTGGAAGCGATTTTCCCTGAGCTAAACCCTCAAAAGAAATATCCACTCTTAATCAATTCAGGAGCTCTAGGTGTAAGGGTTGGGATTTTAGTATCTAAGCTCTGGGGTAAAGTTAGACCTCTGTTCACTTACTTTTAGCTGCGGGCCCCCTAGAGAGTAGATTACTGTCGAATGGAGGAGCACCGGCATCCCTCTCTGTACCAGGGTTTCAGGAGGTGCGCCGGCATCGCCTATAGTGTGTTGGATTCGTGATGTTTTACCTGGATCAATTCGAAGGTTTCTCCCCTGGTCTCGTGGGTTCTTTCTTGTCTGCGGTTTCCTAGTGGCTCCTGTGGGCGAGAAGGGTGAGGCCCTTAGTAATTACCCTCGGCTGGCTCCCCCGTCTACAGTGTGGCTGTCCCCCTACAGGTAGGATGGCTCACCTCTTGGTAGGCGACGCCAGACTTGGTTTCACAGGTTCAAGGGCAATCCAAGGTTCCCAGATACCAGTTCTCTTCTTCAAGTTCTATGTGTCTTTTGGTTCCCGCGTTACTTCCGTAAGTAACGGGGGCACGAAGCGCCAGTTCACTGTGGGGAACAGTCTGGAGGCGCGGCAAGGTTTGTTGTGCCCGCCTCCCGTGATAGGTGGCCACCCATCTAGACGTATGCACCTCTAAGGGCCTGGCTTCGGCAGGCCGCAAAGTCTCTGGTGGAGCAGCGCAACGGGGAGGAGTCCAGACTCCTCCCAAACCCGAGATGTTGGACCACGGGTGATTCGTCGGACCCCGGGGCTCTCACCTGACGGTCCAGAAGTGCTTTCACGGAGCAGTGCTTGTTTCTTGGTGAGTGGTTTCTATGGTTGCTCGAGGAGTCAAAGACCGGCGTCCATCTTCCTTGATAAAGCAAAGATAGTGTGCCGTTGGGAGCGCTTGCGCAGCTCAGGAAAGGGGCTGCAGCGCGAGGCGGCTTGCTGCGCATGAGAGCGCGCAGATCGTGTTTTCTCGAGATCAGGCCTCGGAGCAGGAGAATGCTGAGGATGCAAACTATTTACAGGTTTAAGGTTCTTCAATTATTGTACAAGTTTAGATTTTCCTAGATCTATTGGTGAGAGTTCTATGTTAAAATGTCAAAAGATCAGAGGTTTACAACACTAGGATGTTACATTGATTCGCAATTTGCTTTGCCAGAGAGTATCCCCACCGAACCCAGGGTTTCACCTGAAACCTTGCAATCTGTTGACAGATCCATTCTTTCTTGTGGACCCGTTATTAACAGAACCTCGGATCTACAGATAAGAATCAATGCACATCAAGAAACTATTCAGTTCGATGTAATCACTTCCCCTCATCATCCTATTATAGTTGGGATGATGTGGCCGGAAAGCCATAATCCAAAAATTGACTAGCACCAGACTGTTGTAAAACTCGACTGTTGTAAAAATTGTACATTTATTTCTACTCCTTTAGCCACCTTCTCCTCAGGACTCCTCCCTGAACCCTTTCAAGAGTTTGCTGATGTATTTTCTCCAAAAGACGCCAAGCGGCTCCCTTCCCACCGGGAATTTGACTGCCCAAAGTTCCTGGAGCTCAGATACCTCATGGGAAAATATACTCCTTGTCTCCCGCAGAGGAGCTCAAACTTGCAAAATACATAGAAGAAAATCTAACTAAAGGCTTCATCCGCCCATCCAAATCCCCTGCCGAAGCCCCAATATTTTTCGTCCCGAAAAAAATCAGGGGAACTTCGCCCCTGTATTGACTACGGAGAGCTGAACGATATTACCATCAAAAATCGGTATCCCCCAAATTGACAGTGCATAGTGCTCGGCTGCAATATTGGTACAATATGAAAGATGGGTGATACTCACATCAGGATAGCCGCGTGGAATGTGTGGGCTTATTGCAATATGTTAAACAAAGGAAAATAGCGAGGTGGTGCTCCAGGAAGAAAGTAGATATACTGCTAGTTCAGGAAACGCACTTGGCGCAGGATGATTGTAATCGTTTGAAGCGTAGATGGATGGCGAACCTTTTTTTCTCACATTACACGAGAGGCAGTAGGGGTGTGTGCACCTTTGTATGTAGTGACTCTATCTTTATTCCAAAACGTGAAATCACAGATACAGATGGACGTCTGCATGCTTTATTTAGTGAACTGTGTGGTATGAAAGTAGCCATATTGAATATCTATGGTCCTAATTTTGATTCTCCGAAGTTTGTTCATGAAATTTTTGCCATAGTGATGAATAATCCAGAATATGAATGGATCATAGCAGGAGATTTTAATTATATATTAAGCGTCACTTTGGATAGATCTACAGGGACACCGAGATCACTAACCAAATCTGCAGATCTGACATTACAGCATATGGCATTATGGGAGGTGATTGATGTATGGAGATGGATGTATCCAGACCAGGGCGGATTTACTTTCTACTCATCCGTCCATGATGTATACACTAGAATTGATCATTTCTTGATGAGCAGGTACCTAATTTTACAGACGAGAGAAACCACACTTGAGCCGAGGACTCCCTCGGATCACAGCCCTGTGTTGGTTGATATTCAGGTCCCTATGACGATACCAGTAACTTACTGGTGGCGTTGGCATCCTGATACCTTACTGGATCCCACGTTTGTGCACCAGATAATTGAGAATTTAAACGAATATTTTCACATTAACAAAGATGATGACACGTCTGTGGGGATCAACTGGGCAGCGTTCAAGTGTGTCATGAGGGGATGTATGATCGCTGCGAGTGGTCGAGTATTGAAATCACTTCAAAACTCGATGACACGTCTTGAACAACAGCTCCAATTATTGGATGAGGAGTATTTTAGAACAGGATCTAATGTAGTACTGACACAGATTGCTGATATTAGGGAGCAATACCTATCAGATGTTGAGTTGGAACTCAAACATGTCAACAACATACCAATAGCCAGGAAATATTGGCAAGAAAATAAGGAAAGCACCTTTCTAGCACGTTTACTTAAAACTGAACGCAAATATACAACTATTTCTGAGATCAGAACACCGCCTGGAGAAATGGTCACTGATAGAATGCCGATAATGAATGTCTTTCATGATTTCTATAAGTCCCTATATAAGAAACACTGCAATGCAAGTGTGAATGAAATATGTCAGTACCTGAATGAATGTGCTGGAAGACGATGTGGAAGCACTGAATGCTGCCCTTGGAATAGATGACATATGCATGGCCTTTATGGGCCTGGCAGAGAGGCGAGTTCCAGGCCCCGATGGAATACCTATAGAATTTTACAAGGCCCTAATGCTAGAAATAGGTCCAAAACTGTTACAGCTCTACCTTACGACTAAGGAAGGGGTGAGTGGGCTCCCTCGCTGAATGAAGCCCTAATAATACTGCTTCATAAACCTGATACTGATCCAACATTATGTGGGTCCTACAGGCCCCTTTCCATGATTAATGGAGATATTAAAATACTTGCTAAAATTTTAGCTGACAAATTAACGCCCATCCTGGCTAAAATACTAGGTAGGGAGCAATCTGGATTTGTCCAAGGCAGAAACACGTCCATATGCATCCGTAAAGTGCTTACTATACTGGCGGACATACCCAGTGACTCACGTACAGCACTGATCTCATTCGACGCCACAAAAGCATTTGATTCTGTAAATTGGACGTACTGGTTTCAAACCCTACAATCCTTTCAACTGGGGTCTGAATTCATAGACTAGGTTCGCTTGTTGTATACAAGGCCATGTGCAAAAGTACGTGTGAATAATGTGTCTTCCCGAGTAATAGACATCCATCGAGGGACGAGGCAGGGGTGTCCTCTTTCTGCTGCATTGTTTGCTCTGGCGGCAGAACCGCTGCTGGCCACGCTGCGCAATGGTCTCAGGGGTAAAGGGATTACCTGTAGAAAGCAGGAACTTATAGCAGCGATGTATGCCGACTATCTCCTTTTTGTGTCGAATCCTACTGAATCAATCCCTGTAATCATGGAGATATTGAGTGAACATGAGCTAGTCTCAGGGTACAACATCAACTGGAGTAAGACAGTGTTATACTGTCCTGGTGTCCAACCCAACCCACATACGTTACATCATCTACTTAAAGGATCTAGGACACCCTACACCAAAATACATACACGTAATCCGCTCTGAACACACATGCATTGTAACACGCATGTTAACTAAAGGAAGATTGACCCAGTTGGATTGGAAGCATATGTAGCTCTGCCCCTCTGGAGAGCCAAAAGTGCATATAAAAACACAAAGACTGGGTGAAAAAGGGGGTGATATCTAGAAAACCACACAGTCATAGACCCCACTACAGCTCTGGGTGCAATGATACTGCAGACGCAGTCAGCCAGCAGCCTGTAGTTCAACGGTGTACTATTTCAAGACCTGTAAGTGCCTACATTTGAGATGTTGAGAGCCTTTTGTTGAGTGCCTACTGCTGAGATGCTGAAAGCCCATTGTTGAGATCCTACGGTTGAGATGTTGAGAGCCTACTGCTGAGAAGTTGAGAGCCTTTTGTAGAGTGCCTACTGCTGAGATATTGAGATCCTATTGTTGAGTGCCTGCTGTTGAGCGTTGAGCACCTATTGTTGAGTACCTACTGTTAAGAGGTTGATAGGCAGTGGGTGAATGCCTACTGTTAAGA
>JAXIUV010000100.1:0-11040 GCA_035593885.1 Eurycea paludicola | reverse complement strand
TGTCTAAGAAGGTGCCGAATAGAAGAATGGGAATCTGGCCTGTCATGTGACTGGATCCTTAGCGTGGTTCTGTTCACTGCTGACAGTGCTCTAGTCAACCTCTCTACCATTTCAGTGAGATAATTAACTTGTCTCCTTTCGCCTTCCCTCTCATCTTGGGAATTTCTCCTACCACCCTCATTAGGTCTGTTCTGGTAGTTCTGGCGACCTTTGATTCTGTCTATTTTGGGAATTTTGCTGTCCAGCATTACACCCAGAATAGTTTCTTTGGTTGCTACCTTGGTTCCCACGGTTACCTGCATTCAGGTCTGTCCCCATTATAATTTGGGCTAAGGCAATTAGGATACTTGGCAACATTAGGCCGACAATGTTTCCTTTCATCCCCAGAGTTCTGTGGACTATTTCTCCCACTATTGGGATTGTTTACTTTCTTTGGAGGGTGGCTAGGAATACTGGGTTGCTTTTCAGCACCCTCTAATTCCAGCTCCCCAGCCTTTTGCACTACATTCACTACATTAGGCTTTGTAACTTTAGGTTTCTCAGGAGGTTTAACAGATTTACAGACCTCATAGATGCAAACCACATTTTTGAGTATCCAGTTTAGGTCTCTGTCTGGCTGATATGAAGGCGGCATCTGCACCTTCATATGTTGTGGCAGTGCATGGAAAAAGGCAGATTTTAATTCTTGAGATTCGGTATCTACCTCTCTCTAAGCCTGGGCAAAGGAGTTACTTAAGTAATGTAAAAAGTCCCAGAGATGCTGATTGTCATGCATAGTCCAATTTAAAGCATGTTTGAGAGCCTCCTGTTCGTTGCTATGGGATCTGAAATGTCTAATGACCTCACGTCGATAGTCCACCCAGTTGGATCTCCGGTCTAAACTCAGGAAGAAAGATTGCTCTCCCTTCCCAAAAGTCCAGCTTAGGAACCTCATTTTCTCCCTAGTACCATCCATACGCAAGGTCAGCAGTAGCTTTTCATACAGGGCCAAGTGGTTCAGAATGGATACCTTCTCTCCCTTTACCTAGGATGGGATCAATTTCTTGAGTTGCGCTATATCACTAGTGCAAACTCCCCTTCTGGGAGAGGTATCCCATGGGATATAATCACTTCCTCTTCTGCCTGTTAGGTTGTCTCTGGTTACAGCTTCAGAATAACTCCTAGGTTCTAGTTCCTGATACTCAGTGTCACTATCATCATTCTGCCTAGTTCTCTCTCTCTTGGGTCGGCGGTTATCTCTATCCCTGTCATGTCTCCTATGACGAGAGTCATCAGAATCCCCACCGCTATCACTAGGGTACCCCCCAGCAGCAGTAGAACCCCTTCTCGTGGCACCCTGACAGTGTCTTATAGTGATTTCCTCAGGGACTCTCCCGGTGTCATCTCCAGCTGCAGCATTACTAGTTTCTTGGGGCAGCCGGTCTCCCTGTTGATTTACTCCTGATGTAGTGACAGAAACCACAAACACAGGTGAAGGTTGCCTCAGGGCTTCATTGACAGCTGCAAATTCCCTGTACACACGCTGGGTAATATCTGCAATCAGTTCGCTCATGTTAGTGGGAAGGTTTCTAGAAGGCCTAGTGGCGACATTTCTCTCCTGATTAACATGATATTCTCTCAAATCTCTTTCGAGTTCTGTCTGAAATTGTACACTTCTAGTGTTTCTCTCCCTAGCTCTCACCCTTGGGTCATTGCCAGCAGCACAATCCTGTCTTTCCAGGCCAGAGGTAATGACTAGATCCATATCCTCCTAGTCTTCATCGTTTGGCCCGGAAGAATCATGGACAGCCTCTTGGCTGCTACAACTTAAACTAAAACTTTCTCCCTGTGGAGGGGATGCCCCAGTGAAGCTGGTATAGTCCAAGTTTAAGGAAGTTGTGTTGGTTTTGGGTCCGACAGCGACAGTTGAGTTCTTCAGCGGTGTAATGGTTCTAGAGAAGGTAAAAATACCTGGTGGAGGTTGTAGGTTTACACCCCACGAAGTACTAGTCCCGACTCCCTGAGTGGGGATAGTCCCTACTGGAGTATCTCCTGTTTGGTTAAATGGGTTATTGGAAGACAATTCTTTGTTAGCCCCTTCCGTGCTTTGAATTTGGGCTTTTAGGTCAACAATTTGTTGATTTGCTTCAGTCAAGTTTACCTCATTCGCCCTGATTCGATGCTCATAATCAGTTTGTTGTTGGGTTAATTGGGTTATTTTAGCATTTAATAACAGTGCTCCCTGTTCTATGGTCACTTTTTGGTTTCTAGCTGCTCAATGGCGTTAGTTTGAGTCCCTTTTAGTTGTTTGAGGGCTTGGCACTCCTGTTCTAGCGTTGCTTTCGCCGTCAAAGCTGTTTGTAGGTGGAATAACAGTGGTTATAATTTTGCTTATCGGAGTTAAGTTTCTCTTGAGCCTCTTGCATAGCTAGCTCATAACCACTGGCATCACCCTGCAACTGAGTGTGCTCAGTCTGAAGCGCAGTCAGCTCATTGGACAATCGAGTTATGTTGCTAGCATTTCTGACTTCCGCGACCGCAGCATGGTCTAACCATCTAATTAGTTCGTCGACCCTTTGGGTTGTAGCAGTGGCGGTAGTTTTTAAGTTTTGTAATTCAGTAGCCTATGCTTCGCACTACGCTAGTTTCCTGTTTAAGTCCTGTTTACTTTGATCTAGGGCGGTCCCCAAAACGGTTATAGTTGCTTCCCTCTCCGTTAAAGAAGTGTGCACTTGGGCTAGCTCATTCTTCGTAATGTCTTTGGTATCACACAGGCTCTTAATTTGATTTAAAAGAGTCTGTTTCTCTGTGCCAGCATTAGTTTTAAACACTGCCAGATCATCAATAGATTTTTGATTTTGCTGAATTATCGCTTGCAGTTACGTAATCTCTGCCTGTAAAGCAGTGATCGCTGCTTGAAGTTCAGTTTTCTCAGTTTGATAAGTTTGCTCACTGACACCCTTTTCTGTTACAAATTGGGTGGATTCTGCTCTGAGGTTCTGCAGCTATAACGCTACAGTATCTTTCAGGGCTCCCACTCTGATTGCATCTTGTTCACTATCAGTTAAATCTGGTGTTATTTGTAGATTTTCCCTGGTATGCATGTAAATTTGGGTAGTTTTGGCCTGGATCTCTACATACCTTTGTGCCAAAACTTCTTTTACATGTTGGTGGGCAAACCACAAAGTGCCTGTCAGATTTCCTGTGGCAGCTAATTTTTCTCTCTTGTCTTTGGCCTCGAATAATTTAAACATTGCCTTAGCCAATGGACCCTGTTCATGAAGGGTATCTCGGAATTGTGTTATCAATTGCATTTCCTGCTCTGACCAATCCTCTACCATTATAGAAACAGAGGTTGTGTGTTCATGAATTAAGGATTGAATACTCTTATGAGAGTGTTCATCTCAATTTTAGGGTTTGCTATTTTTAGTTTGATTACTGTCCTTTTTTCCAGGATCAATCATTTTCACTTTTTCTTTTTGGGGTATCCTCTCTTTGTATCAAATATCATTCCTACATCTCAGCAGTGCCTCCATATTTTGTGGGTTAGAGAGGAAAGGAAAAGTAACACTTCCACCTTTGATACAATGTTGTTAATCCCATTACGATAGAATATAATTCCAACATAATCCCTATACTAGTCCTACTCTGACTAGTATCATCTGAGTAATTTCTTTACCTTAAATATGCAATACAAGATGGCTTGCCCACCTTGCTGATGGATACCTGCGGGGAATAACTAGGGTTTCAGTATACTTGGCCACATCAATGCTGGTTACTAGCCAGTGGCATGTTGATTTCTTCAATATACTTCTGCTCTCAAGCGCACGCGCAGAAGGCAGATACATGCGTCACTGACAGGGTCAGTGCTCATTGACTTACAATAAATGATCGTTACAGAATCCACTCTCTCTTTCTTTCTTTCTCTCAATGAACAAACGGTGGTATTTTAAGTTTTTATTTATAAAAATAGGTTATATATTACATTTATCTTTATCATTTGTTTATAGTTGCCGATAACAGTTCGGTAATTTCACAGATCAATCGGTCACGTGGCTCTGTATTAGCGGTTGCAGCAATTTACATTCGTTCATTACACTTTTCTCATAATTCGCATCAGTTGGCAGCGTTTTCCTTATTAATCGTTTTGGGTTTGGCAATGGCGCGGTTTTTCTATTATCAGTTACAAATTTCTATTACCTTTTCTTTATTTATTTGGATTGTGGCGGGTCTTGCTTCCAGTTAACCAAAGGGTAGCAGTTTAACACACTGTTTAGTGAATGGGTTACAATGAGGACGAACTCTCAATGAAAGCGCTTGGCCTTGCCAATGCTTGTTTTTGGTTTTTACTCACTTTAGATGGATGGTTTCTGATGTGCTGAATAGGCCAAGGCGCCTTTACACATTTAGTGATTGGTGGGGTTACCTTGCGCTTGATTACATCTCTATAACAGTTTGATTGCAAGCATGAACATGTTCCATTGACAGTTATTCCGTTACCAGAAATATTGTTTGCTCTCATTCACCTTAGATATCAATAAACATGATACAGGCTAAACCTTGACACCCTGCGGCAATGTTTGTTACTCTTGACATTCCAATTCGCACTTGAATGAATGAATGAATGATTGAACAATCTTTATTCGAGCCCAAAGGCCCATTCAAGATAAAATACATAAAATACATAAAATACACAAAGTACAGTTGTTGACAAAATAGTTCCTCGCTGGATAAAACATTATCTGCATAAAATCATTTATCTCCAGTATTGATAATAGTGCAGATTAACAATGAGGTTGCCAAATCCTAAGTGTAAAATAATGCAGTTTACAGGTTTGTGTAAAATCGCAAGATGTAAAACATGGAAATCATAACAGTGGGAGTGACAAGCTTCAGCGACATTTATGCACCGCATTAAAAAAACAATCAAGGGAAAATATAGTAAACACATCCTCGGCCATTTTTAAAAACATAGTAGCTGCTAATCTTCTCTTAATGCCTGAGTTCACTAGAACTGGTTTTAAAAAGTTTGACCTGGCAACTGAATATAGCGGGCAAAAATACAAAATATGCTTGATGTCATCGTTCATGTCTGAGCAAATACATTTAGTACATTCCAGCTCCTCTCCGGCCGCCTTTTTCTTCCAGTTCGTTGCCAACATTATGTTAAATCTAAACTGCATGATACGGTTACAAGCGTAGGAGTTATGGAAATAACATGCCAAACCTCCACTATTATGTCCAGCCTTTGACTGGGTAGCATTTAGATAGAAACCCTTAAAACCTTCTAATTGAATGGGATATCTCGCCCACGTTTCTTGGAGGAAAATGCACTCATGATTTCCAAACATCATTAACACAGTAGGGTCTCGAGATTTCGAGGCCAAGACGGCACAATTCCATGACATAATGGGCCAGGAAGAATATGGAGAACTGGGGGAACTAGTCGGTACACTTAACTCCACCCTGTCTAGGCACTTAACAGGGATCTTCAACGGGGTACGAGACCTAATAAATTCTATAGATTGATTGTCTCTGGAATAGTCCGTGGTAAACAGAATGTCTGCAGAGAGTGTGACCGTACTATTAGTCATTCTGTTCACCCCAGGCCAGAGGTGGAAAAGGATTACTAACTGAAACTTCATTCTGGTTTGAACTCCAACAAGGTTGATGTCGCATAGAATTAATTGACTCATTTTCCCCTCTGGATATCCAACCCTGTTCAGGATTTCCTACACACATCCCTTGGGTATATTTTCTCATTGGGCCAATCTGGTTGTTTCTATTCACTTGTTGCCAATTATCTAATGCACTATTATATGGCATTTCACGTTGAATTCCGATTAGGGGGTTATTTTGAATTACATTCTGGATAGGGTTTTCTATGGCCTGTTCTCTTCTCCGTACCCCATTATCCCAGCTCAACTAGCCACCTCTAGGCTCTTGGCTTCCTGGTGTTACACTACAGTCCTAAGTTTTGCCCCACAACCACAATCCTAATCGTCCCTGTTGCAGCCCTCACCATGGAATCCACAATCCTAATCGTCCCTGTTGCAGCCCACACCATGGAATCCACAATCCTTATCGCCCCGCTGCAGCCCTCACTCCTGCTCACCTCTTCTGCTGCCTCACTGCTGCACAAGCCACTGCTCCTCGAACCTCGCGTGGGCCGTCCGCGTGCGAGCCTCGCGCTTCAGCCCACTTAGGCGATGGCTTGGAACGCCGCCTCGCCTTTCAACGGTTTCCCTGAACCCGGCCAGACGTCGGCAACCTGGACTCCTCCTCTAGGCTCTTCACGTCAAAGGAAATCTTCTTGAGCCGCTTCGAGGGACTTCTCCTCCACTAAAGGACATTACCGCGAATGGTGGAAGCCTGCCACCGTCCCTGCCTACGGACCGGCGGGTGCCGCGGCCCACCTCCTCGGGCATCACGGCTTGGGAGCTGCAATGCTTCAGGCAAGGACTTCTAGCTAGCTGGTAGTTAGGGACTGCCCCGCAAAAGGGGCCTAACAGCCTGCCATCCCAAGAACTCTGAACAGGGGCTGCCCTTTGACATCCCCGGGGTGTGGCCTCAGACTTCCTGCCTGCAGCAGCAACTCCTCAGGGGAAATGCCCTGTGCTGTAACAAAGCCCCAGGGACCTTCCAGCTCTCTTCACTCAATCGGACCCACAAGTCCCGGCTCCACCACTCACAGGTGGGTGCCATCTCCAAGCATATTCTCTCACCCTTGCGCTGGCCAACCAGTGGTTCCCTTGACTAATCCCTGTGTCTACCTATCTCTCCTCCCCTCTTTGCATTGTGATTCTGCCACTCACTGGAACCTTAGGAAACAGACGGATCCCAGCCAAAACCAAGTGGCACCGGGGTGAGTCCCCTCTGGGGCAGAGGGGCGAACCTCGTTTCTGACTCAGACATCTGGAGCCAGAGAACCGTTTCCTTTGCACAGTTAACTTTAATAATTAGGGGTTGATAACACCTGGCTGCCTATTTCCCATCTTTCTACCATCCTGCTCAGAGGGACGTAGGGCCAAACCATTACCTAGTATGTCACCTCTCCCTTCTACTATTGGGTAGAAGAAATTCGGGGGTACAATCCAAACTGCGTACATATCTCTTTGTGTCCCTCCTATTCTGGTGAGGATCTGTTTGGACATTAATTTGGCATGGAATTTAATTAAAACAGTATCCCCTCTTACAGTTTTGGCTATATTGCCTACCCAATTTACCCTTTTGACTGCAGCTATATCCCCTTCATTCAATGGAAAATGCCAAAAGTTGTTAAAGTGGTGAAGGGTTTTAGCTTTTAGACCTCCAACCGCTTCAATCCCAGATCTAACTTTGGGTACATTAACACAAGCTAGTGTTACTTCTGCTTAGCTCAGTAAAATATGTACCAGTTCTAATATTGTTTTTTTCGGAGGGGCTCTTTGCTGGGATAGTGGGATGATATCTTCCGTTCCTTGAATCTGCTGATTCACCTTCTCCCGCACCCACGACCTAGCATTGCTAGCATTGCTCATCGCTGTAGTTATATCTCTAGTTAGATTAGGATTAGAACTAAGGTTTATATTATTTATGGCTCCTCTTCCTCCTTCCTCTAGTACTGTGCTAAAACTTCGTGTTAGGAGTTCAGAGGAAATAGAGTTTCGAGCACATGTTAATAAGTTTATGTCCGCATTAGAGGGAACCTTACCGATAATCAATCTGAGTTTGGCCACTTCTGTTTCTAGAGCCACTTCCGCCCTAATTAATCAGTCCGCAATTTGACCATAGCCAGGTTCGATCACTGACACAACTTTTATAAGGTTCTCTTCAATAGTGCGTTCTATATTGCTCAATCTTTCATGGATACCATCGATAAGCATGGCCAATTTTTCAAGTTTCTCAAGAAAGAAATAATGCAACTCAGGGTTCTCTGACATGAAGGCTGTGGTTTTATCCTTAGGGGCTTGCAAAGCTGGAATTACTAACGGTTGTATAGGCGGATCACTCGCCCCACTCGTTTGCCCTGTTACAGCACTAGTTTTGTTTGGTAAATTAAAAATACTAGCCCATTCGGAGTGATTATTCTTAGGAACAATTGGGGGGCTAGCTGGGAGGATAACTGTGTCCAGCGAAGGTGTTTTTTTCTTATGTGGTGCTTTCTTATTATGAGTTGCACCAGTTGCCTTTATTCGTTTTGGAGCTTGCTTAGATAAGTCATCATGCGAATTTAATTTACGTTTCTCCTTGGCATCTACAGTTCTATCCTTAATTTTCTTATTCTTAAAGTTTGCGTGTAGGGCCCTGTTTCATGATACCTTTTTTACAAGAGTTCCTAACAGTGTTCAATTGTAACGTAACTTTTGGTTCCCTTGTAAGAACTCTTGCACCAGCCACGTTTCCACTGTTGATGGTAATATCCTTATTTGATGTGCCCGTAAAAGGATAAGGGTCCGGAGTCTCAAACAACTTTGGAGATTGGGATAGACGTTCCGGTACAACAATATCATCGTCTTTAATGTTTGGTTGGTTAAAAGTGCTTAATCCAACCCCCTTAATGGGGATTGCTTTAAGCATACTCTGAGATTGTAAACTAACAAATTGTGAGACCCCCGAAGACAAAAAAGGATAGGCGCCTGATTGAATGGGGTGCACCTTTGCAGTAATTTCCTTCAACTTCATGGGTGGTTGAGGTTCCCCGGTTCTAGCAGGGAGAAACAGAGATAAACACACTGATTTTGATAATATTTCATGTTCTTATAATCTACCAGTAAAAATATTTGGGTTAAAAATGTCCAGTTTTATAAAATGTCCACAAATGTGATCATAAGCTAGTAATGAACACAGCCAGGTACGAAAGAATTACTGCACAGGAGCTACTTTCGTACCCATTGTACGTCCAAGAGGCTCTTCGGGTCAGTAAAAATGGCGATACAGCTCGCCGTTCTTTCCGTGGATGCTCGCTCGCCAAGATTCCTCCCTTGATCGACGCCAGCCAGAGCTCCAGTCCACCAGCCACAACAGCACTTAGCGCACTTCGCACTTTCGCACTTATATATATATAACAGTTTCTAATATTTCGATAATCACACGTAGTTTTACCAATAATATTCCCACAAGTTATATCACTATCAGGTATACTTCTCACATTGGCATAGGTAGTACTTCCGGTGTCTGAAAAGAACTACTCTATAGCCCCTATACTAGCACATAATAGAGATTGCACAATCACAGTTACACAACATTATCTCGCACTGGCGCCATCCACTGAAATGAAATTGGGAGAAAAAAGAGCATATACATAGCAATAAAACTCTCTATGTAATCACACAAAAAGGTTTGCATAATCAGCGTTACACAATAAGATTTCACAATGACACCATCCGCTGGAATAAAACTGGGAGAGAACAAAAGCATACACATAGCAATAGAACTCTCTATTTGATCACACAATAAGGTTTGCACATTCAGATTACACAATGCGATTTGGGCGTGAGCCATTCGGTGTGACATGGTGAGACTTGGGAATATTCCTACTATCCTGGGACCCACAGTTGGTTAACTATACGGAAGAGAACAATGGTCTACACAAGATCGCTCCGTACATTTTCTATTCCGCTAACTATTTGGATTACTTTTACATGTATTACAGATTACATTTGCCTAGTGCGTTTAATAAAAGTTTACAAGTTCAGTTGGCCTAGTGCCTTTAGTTCTTATTTCTGCTCACCTGCACCATATGCAAGGATTCGCACAAACACGCGTAGTCCCCCTCGGTCAGGCAAACCACATGGGTCACCGAAGGCGCGGTTTGGATAGGTATTGGCTGGCAAGCGCTGGCTGGGCGATCTGGTGGGCACGGGACAGCGGGGCTCTCCTAGGGGGGTCGGCGGTGTGGGGCACCAGATTAAGTTCCGGGTAACGGGCGCTACCTCCAGGGCTGGGAAATCACAGCAATAGCCCCAGAATAAAGACAGTTCTCTCTAAGTTTGGAAGTTTGCTGGTAAGACCAGGGTTAGGGCCCCAATGTTGCAATTGGTTGTTGGATGGGCCCTCCTTCCCTTAGTCAGCTCTGGAAATGGATTAAGTTGGAAATTGCAGCAATTGCAATTAAAGATTAAAGTTGTTTCAGCCAGATGGGTTTCAGTATTTGGGTTTCTCTGCCAGTTAAGTTTGCTGTTGGAAAAGGATGTCTTCTGAGAATAGGGCATTGGCTCTGGGTCAAAAGGTCCCCTCCCTCCAGTCTCCTCAGATAGTTGGCAGCTGTCTGTCAGTTGTCTGGATTCTGGGTTTGCAGAAGTAGCATGAAGCGTTGGAATGGGTGAAAATGGCAGAAGTGTCCACCCCCCTCTTGAAATTCGCTATATAGGAGTGGGGTCCCTGCTCTGATCACACCCCTTTCTGGGAGGTGCCAGGGTGGTGTTTCGTGACATCAGAGTCAGGAGGCTGTGTTTCTTTCTTAATTACTTAGGTGTACGCATTTTTCTAAGATTTGATAACTCAGGTTTGTAGCGCTCGAGTGTATTGCAAAACACACTCACTTGTCATGTTTTTAAATAAGGGTTACAATGATTTTTGTTAGGAGTTTACAAGGTTTCTCTAAGAGAAGTTACACTATTTTGCTTATAACTACGTGTGCTTTTGGGTTACAGTCTATGAACTCGCAGTATATTTACAGTTTGACGTTAGCTATCACTGGATTCAGTTTGGATACATTCAGTGTCATACTTTGGTATCTATAGGATTATAAAGCTGTAACTTTGGCTGTGGGCCGAATAATGGTCTATATTCGACGTGGCCCGCAGTCAACTGTCACGGCTACACGCATATTAATTTTCATAATTTTAGCACGTTACATGGCTATTTTACAAGGGTTGTAGTGTTTGGCCTATAAGGAGGCGATCACACTCCATTTGGGTCTTCCTATAGGGTTGTTATTGTGTTAGCTGCATGGTCACATGGCCCATCCCAACCTGGATCCTGCTTGTTGTTCCCATGACTCCTTGGGTCCCAGGTCTGGCAGATCTCCCATTGACATGCAAAATGGTAAACCTGTCGATTTGAGCTGAGTGATGGGTG
>JAXIUV010000099.1:0-11057 GCA_035593885.1 Eurycea paludicola | reverse complement strand
GAGGAAAAAGTGACTCACTGCTGATTGGTCAGTGATGTCACACAGTGGCCATCTTGGAGGATGTCACTGGGGTGGAGCTACCTGCAATAAATGCAGGCCGGTTTTCCACTGAAGATCATCAACTTTGGAGCCTCTGAGGAAGCTGAAAAAGAAGATCACTGCTGAGGAAGAAGAAGGAACCCCTGAAACCAGAAGGAACCTGTGCCAAGACCCTGAAGCGACTCCAGGACTCTTGCCAGATGACCTAGGACTGCAAAAAGGTTTTTACTCGGCTTTCTCGGCTTTAAAGTTCATTGCCTGATGGGGCGTGGCCGGACGGCAGCATGGCCACATGCATGACTTAAGAGCTCCGTCGGCGGCTCTGCTGTTCGGTGTGGAGCTGCGCTACTACGGGACATCGAGGGCTACAAACGGCAGGATCTACTCGCCAGACATCCGTGCCGGTCTGTGCCGATTGACTGGCTGCTGGAGTCCCTGGTGTGGGAGATCGCTGGTGACTCCAGGGTAGCGGTTCTCCAAGATGGCGGGTCGGCGTGCTCGGAGAAATGATGAGGAGATTGTGGGCACTGAGACACCCGTATAGGACCCAATCAGAGAGTGGTGTGCCGCGCTTTGCAGCGGGGTGCTATCGTCCCCGGATTTTTGAAGTTCCACATGTTTTAAGCTGAGTTGCTGTGGAGCCCATTTGAGGCGAGGCTGATGGCAACGTCCTTTAATGGCGGCATCTGGGAACGTATGAGTCTCTACATGAAAGGCAAGCTTCTGCAGCTTGAACCATGATCCCTCACTCTTGCTAATGGCAATGCAAAGATCCACTATGATAACTTCTGCCAAATAATATGCGAAGTGTACATCTGCCATGATTGCCTAGTTTATGGATCTTTCTTCATTGTGCAATTGTGCTCACATCACCACCAGTTCCTAACTGCATCAGATTATGTTTCCATCAGCGCTTGGGTTTCTCTTCAGTGCCACGTCATCGCGGTGACTATATGTGCAGTGTCTCCACACTACTATACGTTCTGATTGCTATATTTTCATCGAGCAGGAGATCATCTCGACTTCCGGAGATAAGTCTGACAATGGAGACAGTGTTGAGAGGTCTTCGACTGCCAGCAACATGGAGATGAGTTCGAACACTCTTGATAGAATCCTATCTTCATTAGATAGAAAATAAAGTTGATAAAAATGGCTGCGCCGTCACTGCTATTAATGAATGTGTTGCAGCTCTGGGAGAGAGGGTAACAACGCTGGAGAAATCCTCTGAGTCTATGAAAAATTAGATAACAGTGCTGCAGAATAACCATAAAGAGTTGACATCCAGGAATTTGACTACAACGAACTCTGTTTCTGGCATGGTCAAATCTAACTCCACACTACTTTACAAGATGGAGACCCTCGTGAACCAAATTAGAGCCCCCAGAATGCGTCTTTTAGGGCTACCCGCTGGATCAGAGGGCCCCGAACCATTGACTTACATAACGGACATGTTCAATGAGCTCTTTAATACAGCTGAAGCTACTGATCATAATTATGTGGAGGCCTGCTATCGTTTAAAAACCATTAAACACAAGGCGAATGGGTCTGGAGAAGATTGCCCTACACTTATAGTCATTGTTCCTGATTTTATGCACAGATCAAAAATAATGAGTCGTTCGAGAGCTGCAAATGGGGGCTTGACATATAGGGGCAACAGGGTACATGCGTTCCCAGATTTGGCACCCGAAACAGTCCAGAGGCGGCAGAAACTAAATTTGATAAAGAAGCCGCTTCTGGACAAAGGTGTAAAAGCAGGACTGTTATATCCAGCAAAGCTCCGAATTACAGATGGTTCCAAAGAGTGCTTATTTTGTGATCCGATGCGGCACAACAGTATGCAGCAAAGATAAACACTGCGCAGTCTCCTGAGCCCTCAGCAGAATAACTTCCCTCTATTAAGAGATGCCTGTTGCGTCCCTCACGTGAGCTGTCGCCTGAGGTTTGAGGTCACCTTTTTGATACTTAGGTTCCCTGTCTGTAACTGGTTGTTGACTATCTGAATCCCACTGTGAATGGCACAGTCTCTTCGTGTACTAATATCAAACGTTACCAGATGAGTTCTTTTAATCACCACATGTGCTGAAGTTGGGTAAATTCACAGTGTCCTTCCTGCCTTATATGCATACCAGTCTCTGATACGTGTACTAATGACTCACTATGTTTTCTATTTGTATGGCTTAACTTTCTATGTCATCAGTGCAGATACACCGTAAGTTCTCACGAATATGTGACAGAGTTGATGTGACCTTGCTCATACATGCTGTCTGTCCTTGCCATGTAATGACCACACTGTAATTCATTCCACCATTGGTCTACCTTTCCCCTTAATGAAGTAGTTTTTCTTTTGTCCAAGTTTTTTTTATCTTTTTTAAATTAACTTTGACAACACCTTGATAATGGCCTACACGAGAGACTTTTTGCTACAGCACATGGACGATGAACTTGTTGATTGAAGCTTTTTAACCAACGTTATTGTTGTGTTTGTATGAATTTTTATCCACGCATAAATTATAAATGAATTTATGTGGGCAAACTTAAACTAATATTGATTGATCTTTTTATACACCGTTCTAGTTTTTCAACTTTACTGATTGACATTTGATGAAATCTTTCTTGTTGACGTGCTTTACCGCAATGTTTATATAATGTTTCTGTAAATGATTTTTTCGAAATCAATAAATATATATAAAAAAATACATTTTAGAATCAGAAATAAATGGAAGAAAATGAAAATGCGGCGGGCTGCCTAGCTGCATCTGCTGTTTAGTATTTTCATAGTCCAGAGTGGTAGCTTATCTTGCTTTCGCTGGGATGCTCAGCTTTGTGTGGTGCAATGTTTAAGGAATATATGAGGCTGAAACCCCTTGCAGGCCCTATCGCCCCGGAGTCAGTTTTCATTTCAGGTTTTGCCTTTCCTGATGAATGTGGTATATGGTTTATTGGCAATTGTCTATCATGGCTTTTATATATTTTGTTTATCTTTAAATGTTTGCGTCTAGTATACAGTCAATCTATTGTGAAATGTTAAGATACGTTATGCATAATGGGTAAAATACTGCTGTTTTTAAAAAACGAAGGTTTGTTTTCAACTACGTCTTATGTCAAGTGGAGGTGAAAAGGAAGCGTGATATTTAAGGTAATCAAGGCCACACTTGAAATGTTTTTTTTCAGGAGCTGCTGAGAAGTCATTCCTGTTCAGAACCAAAGGTGGTTGTAATTTTATTCTGGAGTTGTGCTCTAAGGTAGCCTCAAAGGAAGAGGATGTGAGAAGGGTATTATGGACTGTTATACAGGAGACGAGTTTGGATTGGACTATGCAGATCATGAGTTAGATTGTATGTCTATAGGTTTCCTCTAACAGGTGTTTGTGTTGTATGTCAGTGAACTTTATTAAAATGTTGTTTATTTGTTTTCTTTGTTGCTGCTGTTGAAGCAAGGTAAGACACTGCATGATACTCTACTCCATGTCTTTAAGGAAGAACTCTGCTTTGGGATTTCCCCATCCTATCCCCCCACGCCGCTGAATAAACAACCTGCCTGACTCACCTGAAGAGGGGTGCTTTCCGACAAAGAAGCAGCCCTCTGAAGCCGGGTGTCCAGCACTGCCACCTCGCATGTTGTGCATTCAAAATGAATGCACAGCAACTAACGTTGCTGCATCATCGCCGTAACGCAAGATTAGACTATCCTTACATTACGGCAATAGACATTTTCTAGTAGGTTTGAATAGAAAAATGTCATTTTGCCGTCTGCCTCATCCTGCACCCCTCCTCCACACCCTCATAGTTTTAAGTTTTTGACGTGTCACGTGAAAAAGGAGGTGAAGAGGTGAGCACTGCAGAAAGCCGGTCCTTTAGCACAACGGTTAAAACGCTCGCCTCTAGATCCGAGCGGCCTGCTCACGTAGGTTCAAATCCCATCAGCGGTGACTCAGCCTTTCATCCTTCAGAGGTCGATAAATCAAGTACCACTCGTGGGATAATACTACCACCTGTTATTGCAGCGCTTAGATGCCTGAGGGTTTGTAGCGCTATATAAGACTGGAAAAAAAAAAAAGAGGAGTCCCATTGCTGCAGGTCACAAAATGCCATGGTTTACACTCAGGATCGCGTACTGTACAACACCGGCCGCCTGGGACAGCAACTTGGGCCCTTTGCCCCTTGTATTGCAACTGCAAGAGTAATGACCTTTCAGCATATGTAGATCCTCTGCTGCAGCATCCCCTATGAAACAGCATTGTAGCACACTGCCCCGGACTGACAGTTTGCACAATGCGTAATAGATTTATTTTCCAAGAATGTTTCTGCCTTTCTGGCAGGAGCGCGTGCAGAGGATTTGATGAGGACCACAGATTGGTCCTCCGAGTCGATTTTTAAGATGCACTATTTCAAGCTGGTGCGGAATCTGGTGAATTTAGTGATTCTGCAGCTTTGAACATGCTACTATGAGCCTCTGTGTCTTGATGTGCAATAACTATTTGATTCACCATCAAACAAATCAAAATACAAACCTTAAAACCAATTTTCCGTCCCTTAAACTCACACACCATACTATGCAACAGTTATACTCTGCACCCACAGCAAAAAGCCTACAAAATCAACAGAAAAACTCACAAGCTGACCAGACAGGATATTTTCAGCTATTTATCTGAAAGTCAGTCCTCCAGACCCCAAGGAAGCAGCTTTCTCTTCTACACCCACTGAGCATCTCAGGTATCCTGATGGGGATGGTTCTGCTATAACCCTGGAAGACCTATGTTGAGAGGAGGGACCTGACTCCATCTAAAGGAGCGTGCTTTGCATCGCAAGTTCACCTTCAAGTAAAGAACAAAACCACTAACTGAAATGGACATTGTCATCGTATTAACTAAAGAGGTTCCACATACAAAACTCTAAAAAAAAAAAATTCCTGCACGGCCATTTTATAGTTTGACAAAACTATTTTTACTTTTAAAGTTATAGTTTTTTTGTAATGTGATTGAGCTATATTCTCATTTTGACCACCAGATGGCAGTTTTCCAGTTCCGATAAGATCGATCGTTCTCTGTTAATACTTCCCATACGGATCTCGTTTTCTGGAACAACACATCAGACTTATGCACTTCTAGACTGTGGGGCTGGGGGCATATTCATAGACAAGCGTTGGGCACTTGATCACGCATTGCTATTACAGAAACGGGCTGTACCGGCCTTGATTGAGACAATAGATGGTTCTCCTATGGCTTCTGGACCGGTGGCATTTCAAGCGGTTAACACCGAACTTCAGATGGGAGATCATCACGAACTTATCTCTTGGGACGTCATACAGTCCCCGCGATTTCCCTTCGTCTTGGGGTTACCATGGCTGAGACGCCATAATCCCCATGTAAATTGGGAAACGGGCGTTCTGACGTTCGTTTCCACTTATTGTTTCCAGCATTGTTTTGCGGGTAGCGGGCACTCCTCTGTTCCTAGAGGGTCTGAGCCTTCCTCTCTGGTGGTGTCTGCGGCATGTTCCGTTCCAAAGGAATACAACGATTATTTGGTCGTGTTCGGTAACCCTACAAGCAAACCTTTGCCACCGCATCGTCCTACCGATCGTCGTATAGAATTACTTCCAAACGCACTAGTTCCTTACGGCCGATTGTATCGGTTAACATGCACAGAAAAGAAAGTGTTACGAGATTATCTCGACGAGAATTTGATCAATGGATTGATACGCCCTTCTCGTTCTTCGGCCGGAGCGCCCCTTTTCTTTGTGGCCAAAAAGACAGGAGACCTTAGGCCATGCGTAGATTATCGGGGGCTTAATAGCATTACCCGTAAAGATCGTTACCCGCTTCCGTTGATTTCTGATATCATGGAGTCAGTAAGAGGTGCTTCAGTATATACCAAGTTAGATTTGCGAGGTGCCTATCATTTGCTTCGAATCGCGGCCGGGGACGAATGGAAGACAGCGTTCCGTACCCCGTTCGGGTTGTTTGAATATGCGGTAATGCCCTTTGGGTTATCCAATGCCCCGGCCGTCTTTCAGAGATTTGTTGATTCCCTTTTCGCTGACATACTTCAACTATATGTGATCATTTATCTGGACGATATCTTGATCTTTTCTTCCTCCCGATCTGAGCATCAGGTTCATACTCGAGAAGTTCTGAGACGCTTGCAAGAGAATCAATTATTCTGTAAGCCCGAGAAATGTGTGTTTTCCGCATCCTCAGTAGATTATCTGGGTTACATTTTATCCGCACAAGGCTTCCAAATGGATCCACGCAAGGTACGGTCCATACTACAATGGCCGCGTCCCTCCTCTGTTAAGACGGTGCAACAGTTTGTGGGACTGTGCAATTACTATCGGAAGTTCATTCCCAACTTCGCAGAGGTCGTCAGACCCATAACTACTCTAACTCGAAAAACGAACTCGACATGTTGGTCGGATGAGGCTGAACGAGCTTTTATCCATCTCAAGAAATTATTTACTTCTGCTCCCGTTCTTTGTATGCCGGACGAACGAAAGCGTTTCATACTGGAAACCGACGCATCAGATTTTGCGATCGGTGCAGTATTATTACAAGAGTTCAAGAACGAAGTAACTCAGTCTGAAGTGGAGCATCCTGTCGCATATTTTTCCAGACAGCTTCTTCCAGCAGAAATCAATTACTCGACGATCGAGAAAGAGTTGTTGGCGGTCAAGGATGCTTGCATTGAGTGGCGACACCATTTACTTGGTGCGCAACATGTCTTCCTAGTTCGTACAGATCACAAGAATCTCAGTATTCTGCGCACCATGGATTGTAGGAACCCAAGGCAGGCCCGATGGGCGTTATACTTTGCGCAGTTTCAATTTGATCTCACTTATATTCCGGGATCTAAGAACATTCTGGCAGATGCGTTATCGCGATCTCCATTGTACTCCATTGGCTATTCGATACCTGATAGCAGACTTTTATTGCCACGTAAGATAATTACGGCCGTAAGTTTGACATTGCAGGAGATAAAGGACAAGACGGCAGAGGATGTTCAAACTCCTCTCTTATTGCAAGATCCTGTATTTTCCATGAGACAAGGGCTTTTGTTTCGTGAACATGCCTTAGTCCTTTTGGACCCCAAAATGCAACAGTTGTCGCTCAAATTTTTTCATGATTCCCCTACGGCAGGTCACCGTGCAGCCCGTGCTACGCTCGAGCTACTTCGACGCTCGGTTTGGTGGCCCAAGGTGGTCTCAGACGTGGATAAGTACGTTCGGAGCTGCACTAGTTGTGCACAGGCTAAAGTTCAGTATGGAAAGAAGGTTGGGTTACTTCATTCCCTTCCCATAGCACCTTATCCATGGCACACCATCGGGGTCGACTTTATTGTTGACCTTCCTCTCTCGGCTGGATGTACTACTATATTGACTATAGTAGATACGTATTCTAAGATGTCTCATTTTGTGCCTCTTCCACGTCTTCCTACCGCCGCTAGTTTAGCGACCATTTTTATTAAAGAAGTCTATCGTTTACATGGGCTACCGGTTGTCATCATATCGGATCGCGGATCACAATTCATCTCTCGTTTTTGGTCAGCTTTGTGTTCTGCGTTGGGCGTTTCTCGGGCCTTGTCCTCTGCCTATCACCCCCAAACTAATGGTGCAACAGAACGTGTGAACCGCACACTAAAGGAGTACTTACGCTGTCATGTTAACAGCACAGCAGATAATTGGAGCTCCCTACTCCCTTTGGCTGAATATGCGGCTAATAACGTTCGCCATTCCTCCACATTGGTGTCCCCATTCTTCAATATGTACGGCTTACATCCTCGGTCTTTGCCCTTAAGTTGGGATCTAGCTTTGGCCGATAAAGTGCCGGCTGTTCGGAGACGATTAGAAGAACTCCGACGCACTCGGGAAGTAGTATCGGACAACCTTCGGAAGGCTAATGATAGGTCCAAGCGTTCATATGATTCACATCACATCAAGGGCGTGTTGTACAAGGTTGGGGATCTAGTGTGGCTCTCCACTCGAAACTTGCCCGTGTCCGGTCTCTCTCATACCTTGTCCCCCAAATATCTGGGACCCTTCTCGGTGTCGAGAGTGTTGAGTGAGGTGGCTGTTAAACTTCACCTACCACCGAGGTGGCGAGTTCATAATGCATTTCACGTTTCGCTTCTCAAACCATTTGTGCCTGATGTGTTTCCTAACAGAACTGTTACGCCACCCCCTGCCATTAGGGTGGGCATCCATTCAGAATATGAGGTGGACTCGATCTGTAACTCTCGCCTGTGTCGTGGTCGTGTCCAGTACCTTGTTTCATGGAAGGGATATCCTTTGTCCGATCGCTCGTGGGAAGACGCCTCCGATGTCCATGCAGCACGTTTAGTGCGTTTGTTTCATGCTGCCCATCCGGGTCGTCCGGGGGCTTCTAGGAGGGGGCATACTGTCATCGCCCGTCGGCAGCATCGTGTGTTGCCGACGGTGCGATATCCTTTACGGCGGTCACCCAGGTTCTCAGCGCGTGACTAGGACAAGATGGCGGCCGCGTTCGCAGTGACTAGGTTTAGATGGCGGTCGCATTTGGGATAGTCCTTTCTCTCTTTCGCTTCATGTCAGTGGTATTACTTCGGCGGAAACCTGAGCAACCTCGCGCTCTAGTGAGTTTGCCGTATGCCGTCTAGCGATCGTGTTAATCTGAGCTTGTAATCTGTTGTCAGTGTGTTACCGTTACTTGTGTCTTGTTTGCTTCCCCGTGGTTGCCTGTTCTTCGTCGTTTCGTTCCCTGTTGTCAGCGTGTTGCTTGCTCGCTTTCCCGCTTCTGTCTGTTGTGCTTGTTCACGTTTCTCCGTTGTTGTTGCCTGTTCT
Organism: Eurycea paludicola; assembly: GCA_035593885.1. NCBI lineage: Eukaryota > Metazoa > Chordata > Amphibia > Caudata > Plethodontidae > Eurycea > Eurycea paludicola. The sequence continues at coordinate 2,207 of JAXIUV010000099.1, read as the reverse complement.
TCGTCGCTCTGTTTCCCCTGTTGTCAGCGTGTTGCTTGCTTGCTTCCCCGCTTTTGTCTGTTGTGCTTGTTCACCTTAACCGTCTTATCCGTCTTAGGTTAACCTGATACTAGCGTGTTCCTTCCCCGCCTCCGTTGTGTTGTCGTACTTGTTCTTCCTATCCGTCTCGCTTGGCCCTTGCTGCTCTTTGTGTCTGCATCGTGATTCGTTCGTGTTTGTTTTCCCTGCTGCTTACTTACCGTCGTTGTGTCTATCCCTGTTGTTATTCTGTCCTTCGTCGTTCAGTCTCAGCTTCGTGCTTATCGTTGTTGTCTTGCTTAGTTTGGTTACCGTACCTTCACTCCGCGTCTCCACTATTCCACTCTCTCTCCTTCCGTTACCTTTCGACCGTACTGTTGTATTCTTCCATTACCTACCTCGCTTCCATTATTGTGTATGTGTTTGTCTGGTTGGTGGGGTTTATTTGGTTGTGGGTATAGGAGTCCTTAGGTAGATAGGGCATTGCGAACAACTAGTGTTCGATAGATAGTTAGAGTAGGCAGATAGGTAGATATTTCCCAGATAGATAGAGTAGGAATAGAGGCCATAGTTGTAGTTAGGGTTTCCCTTTTCCCTTTTCCCTTAGTAGTCATAGGAGTTGTCCCAGATAGGTCCGAGGTTTCCGGTTCCCAGGTATTCCCCTTCATTAGGCAGTGTAGGTGTAGGCTTTCTGTCAAGAATCATCACTGAGACACTGCTCTCTCTGTCACCTGAGTTTCGGGTTTCAGAGCGGGTAGTACATTCTTCTGCTACGATCCAAGGACAGGTAAGCCTGCATAACAGGCTAGAGCGCCAAATGGCCACTTTACCTGAATTGTCGACTGCTGTTACGCAGTTGACGGCACAGGTACAGGCTCTGAAACTTGAAAATCTAGCGCTTAAGGCAGTATTGGACCAGAGACCTCCTGTGGTGATGGATCCTCCCACTATGGGCACTGTGATAGAAAAATTTTCGGGGGACCCAATGAAATTAAAGGAGTTTTGTACCAGTTACAAGGTTCAGTTTTTGTTTCGTCCACATCACTTCACCCAGGATAGGGCTAAGATCGGATTTGTGGTGAGTCATTTTGAGGGCAACGCCCTTTCCTGGATTACTCCACATTTGAGGGATCACGATCCTATCATGCAGACCTTTCAGGCCTTTGAAACTGCTTTTACTAAAATGTTTGAGCGAAGTCAGACTAAGCAGGCAGCGGAGGAGAAGTTGCTGGATATCACTCAGGGCAGTAAGGATGTAATGTCCTATCTAACCTTGTTCCGTGCCTTAGTGAACGAAACAAATTGGCCAGAGAGTGTCCAGTTCACATTGTTTCGAAGAGGCTTGCGTGATGAGATTAAGGACGAACTAGCTAGAATAGCTCGTCCAATCAATTTCCAGGCTTTGGTGGACGTCTCATTACAAATCGAGTTCCGACTGGCCGAGCGACGTTCTGAGAGACGATGGCATACACCCGTTAAACCTATATTTCGGTCCGAGACCCCTAAGACTACTATGGAGGAGCCCATGCAGTTAGGCTCTGCCAGGGGCCCGCTATCTGACGCGGAGAGGCGACAACGTCATAGTCAGGGTCTTTGTTTATACTGCGGTCAGTCGGGGCATTTAGTCCGAGAGTGCCCAGTGTGTCCAAAAAAGGTTCAGGGAAACTAGAGAGATCTCTGGAAGGGGGACTTGTTCCAGAGGTCGTTCTATCCTGTAGTCCCAAGTTGTTTTCTACCTCAGATAAGACTGATCGTTCCCTGCTGATACTTCCTATATGGATAGGGTTTTCTGGAACGGTTCATCAGACTTATGCACTCCTCGATTGTGGTGCGGTAGGCGTTTTTGTTGCTGAAGAGTGGGTGCTTGCCCATGCTGTGCCACTACAGAAACGCGCCGTTCCCGCCTTGATTGAAACCATCGACGGTTCTCCCATGGCATCGGGCCCGTGGCATTTCAGGCCGTAGACACGGAACTTCAGATGGGAGATCATCGTGGACTCATTTCTTGGGATGTAATCCAGTCCCCGAGATTTCCGTTTGTCTTAGGGTTGCCGTGGTTGAGACACCACAACCCTCATGTGAATTGGGAAACTGGCGTTCTAACGTTTGTTTCCACCTTTTGTTTCCAACACTGTTTTACGGGTGGTGATCAGACCGCAGTTCCTACAGATTCAAAGTCCACACCACTG
>JAXIUV010000098.1:0-11057 GCA_035593885.1 Eurycea paludicola | reverse complement strand
ATTGACTATTCTTGTGGATCCTGATTCGGTATTGTCGCACTCTCTTGGTTATATGACTCTTGGCCTGTCTTCTGACTACTCTTCTGGATCGTGACTTTGTCCTTCAGTGCTCTCCCACCTTGGATCTTGACCTTCGAACTGTTTTCTATTTTCCTGGGCCTGTCTCCTTTTCTGATTCCTCTAAGGGGGTTTCCCGTGAGGGTTCCTCCTGGTGTGACCTGGTTCGAACGTGCCCGGGGTCAACCTCTGGTACGCCCTGTTTTGTCTGAAGAATACTATTTGCTCTCTCTGGGTTTTCCCATCTAACTTGTGTTTTTTGTCTTCCTACAGGTTCCCAGAACTAGTGGCCCCTGGGTCCTTGGGGTTCACACCGACACTCTAGTTGGTTAACTTAGGGTTTCCGTGTGGGCTTCCTTTACATCATGAATCCTGATCCCACGTCTGCAACTGGTTCTAACATAAATGTTCAGACCCCACAACAGTTCCCCGACCTTCCTGAAGACCCTGAGGAACAGTGGAATAACGCTTTCCGCTCCTTCCAAACACAACTCAATTCGTGTGCAACAGCCATACACGATTTACAGTTAATAGAAGCCGCTAGACCAAAATCCTTTACCGTCCAAACCCCTACGTCCTCTATTCCATTGGCCATGCCTAAAAAGTTTGAGGGCTCACCAGAGGGGTATAGACCTTTCATGGTTCAATGTGAAATCATGTTTTCACAACGCCCAGACGTTTTTTCAACGGATAGGCAGAAGGTCAACCAGATTATTTTGCTCTTAGAAGGAAACGCCCTAAAATGGGCGGTTCCCTTTGTAGAAAGAAACGATCCACTCTTAAATAGTCTGCCCCTATTTAAGCAACAACTAGAACTAGTCTTTGGCGAAAAATACCATGCAGCAACCAGGCGTATGGAGTTTTTGCGACTCAGGCAGGGGGCTATGGATCTTATCACATACATCACTCGCTTCCAGGCTATGGCAGCCGACGTAGCCTGGGCCGAGGAAACACAGCTTTCGATGTTCCACGAAGGGCTCCGTGACGAGTACAAAGACGCCCTTCTCCAGGTCCATCCTTTGCCCACTAATCTCGGGGAGTTCATTTCTCTGGTCCTCAGAATAGAGCATAGACGCAATTCCAGGAGAAAGGGCAGTACTAGTTTTTCTAAACCCAGGTTTTTCCCCCCCAACGCCACTCCTTCTACCTCCTCCACGGAGACGGTAGAACCTATGGTCTTAGGCTCAGTGAGGGCCCCCTTATCTCCTGCGGAGAGAACCCGTAGGAGACAGAATAACCTTTGCTTATATTGTGGCTCCAACAATCATTTCCTTGTACACTGTCCTATCCGACCACCGCCGGGAAACGCTCGGGCCCCTCCTCAGGGGAAATAGGAGAGGCCCAAACATATAATTCCCAAACCTTAGGTCCCCTGTCGTCCGTATCTGACCAACATTTGTTCATGACCTTTTCCCTTCGTGTTACTCAGGATTTGGATACTCCACCGTTTCTGGCCATGCTGGACACGGGTGCACCCGATTTATATATTGATCGTGCCTGGGTGGATAAGTGGGATATTCAAGTCATGCCTTTGATTCCCCCTATAAAAATCGCGTCTATTGACGGGTCTCCCTTAGAGAAAAATCTAATCTCCAGACAAACCCAGACTTTGCAATTGAAGTTAGGTGGGCAAGTGGTCACTAGTGAGTCCTTTAAAGTGGTTAATTCCCCAGCGTTTCCTATTATTCTGGGATTAAAGTGGTTTTTGCGTTATGCTCCAGTCATGAATTGGGCCACCAATGAAATCACCTTAGGCGAATTCACGGTTCCCATGATTCTCCAGTCTCCCGTCTCCCACATTCTGGCTCCAATAATTAACATTCCCCCACAGTACGAGGATCTTTCAGTGGTGTTCGATAAAACAGAAGCCAAAGCTCTTCCTCCCCACCGGGAGTTCGATTGCCGTATCGATTTAATCCCCGATGCAGCTTTGCCTCGAGGCCGCGTCTACGCCCTTGCCCCTAGGGAAGATGCAGTCTTACAAGAATATATCCAGGACAGTTTACGTAAGGGATTCATCCGACCGTCCCGCTCCCCCCTGGGAGCTCCTATATTCTTTATAGAAAAGAAAGATTCCACCGAGTTGCGTCCTTGCATAGACTACAGAAGACTGAATGACATAACTATTCCGTTCGTGTATCCCTTGCCACTCATTCCGGTCCTTTTTGATCAGTTGGTTGGGGCTAAATGGTTCACCAAACTCGATCTCCGAGGTGCCTACAACCTACTAAGAATAGCCCCCTCACATGAGTGGAAGACGGCCTTCCTGTGCCGCTTGGGGCACTTCGAATATACTGTAATGCCATTTGGGCTGGCCAACGCCCCAGCCTTTTTTCAATCTTTTATGGCATCGATATTCTCTGACATCTCTCTACAGTATGTCTTAGTTTACTTGGATGATTTATTGGTGTTCTCCAAAACATTTACTGAACATGTCGTTCATGTCCGGGCTGTTCTGGAAAGGTTAAAAGATAACCTACTGTATGCGAAGCTGGAGAAGTGTCAATTCCACGCTAACGAAATTACATTTTTGGGGTATGTTATTTCAGAGACCGGCTTTAGTATGGACCCCCGGAAGACCGAAGCAATTAGAGCTTGGGCAGCCCCGTTAGATGTAAAGGCGCTTCAAAGATTCCTGGGGTTCGCTAATTACTATCGGAAATTTATCCATCATTATTCCCGACTGGTATCCCCCCTTACATCACTCCTGAAGAAGGGGGTCTTATATGATTGGACCCCCTTTCACCAACAAGCTTTTGAAGCGATAAAACAGGCCTTTCTAGAGGGATTAACCTTGGGCCATCCAGATCCCTCAAAAGCTTTCTTCGTAGAATGCGATGCCTCTGACTTGGCCACCGGTGCCATCCTTTCCCAGAAACAAGAGGACGGATTTCTTCTACCTCTGGCTTTTCAATCCCATTTGTTTTCTCCGGCCGAACAAAACTATTCGGTAAATGAAAAAGAGCTTTTAGCCATCAAGCTGGCTCTTCAAGAATGGCGACATTACTTGGAGGGGGCGGTAGTCAGGACCACGGTGTACACCGACCATAAGAACCTAGCTTTTTTGAAGACCGCGGCTGCCACTAACCCTCGACAGATCAGGTGGGCTCTGTATTTTAGCCGCTTCAACGTCATTATCACCTATCGACCAGCTGACCAAAACTACAGGGCAGACGCCCTATCCAGGATGCACGCCTCTCATTCCCATTCAGAACAGAAAATTCCATATTTTCCAGCGTCCTGTATTCTTGCGTCTATCCATACGCCAGTCAATTCCTTTCTGGAAGATGTTAGGTCAGCTACGGGCTCCACTCCACTCCCAACCAATGTTCCGCTGGACACCTTTGAGGGATTAGTCTATAAAAATGCACGCTTGTGGGTTCCCACTGCCCCATTGCAACGAGAACTCGTGGCGACAGTACACGATGCCAAATCGGCAGGTCATCCAGGAGTTCGTAGAACGATGGAATTACTCCAACGCTCCTTTTGGTGGCCCCACATGTTAACCACGGTTGAGGAATTCGTTGCTGATTGCCCCACATGTTTGAGATTCAAGACGGACCGTCGGAATCCGATGGGACTTCTACAACCCCTACCAATCCCGGAGGCTCCATGGACAGTTTTGTCCATGGACTTCGTAGTGGAATTGCCAGTGTCCAAGGGGTTCCGCCACGTCTGGGTGATTAAGGATTTGCTAACAAAAATGGTACACTACATTCCTCTTCGGTCCTTGCCCACTGCAGCCGGTCTGGCGGACTTGTTCTTACACCATGTGTATAGGCTCCACGGTATGCCGCAGGTCCTAGTGACGGATAGGGGCCCCCAATTCACAGCTAAATTTTGGGTATCCTTGCTCAGGGTGTTGGGAGTACAGGCCAGGTTTTCAACAGCCTATCATCCACAAACGGATGGGGCTACCGAAAGGGCTAACCAAGAGCTGGAAGCTTTTCTTCGCCTCTATTGTATGGACGCCCCCAATTCATGGTCTGATCTGTTACCCCTGGCCGAATTTGCCCATAATAACCGCTGGCATGCGGCGATTAAATCTTCACCTTTTTTGGCCCTCTTCGGTTACCATCCCCGAGCATTTCCTGTTGTTTCATTGACAGCCAGGGACGCCCCTGCCCGCTCCTTGTATCTGTCCTATCGTACAAGGCTTCTGACCTTACAAGCCATGCTCTTGAAATATCGGAACGACATGAAAGTCCAGGCCGATCGTCATAGACGCCCTGTCCCGGATTGGGGTCCGGGCGACTATGTCTGGCTGTCGTCCAAACACATCAAGCTCCAAGGCCCAGTCAAGTTCCGACCCAGATTTATCGGACCATTTAAAATTGTTCGAAAGATTTCGGACTGCGCTTACAAGTTGGATCTCCCTGTTTCCCTAGCTATCCATCCTGTGTTTCATTCCTCCCTCCTGAAACCGGCTCGCGCACTCCCCCCTCGGGGTCCTGTGATAGGTGTACTTAATCATTTGCCTCGGGTTTCCAGGTTCGTGGGGAGGGGGGTGATGTTAGGACATCTGGCATTGACCCGCCGAGTAGGCAGTTCTAGACCCTCCACCTTCATGGTTCCTACTTACCCCACTCACAACCAGGGTTTAGCCACCGCGTCCCAGTCATTCTTAGCCCCACCTCTGCAAGCCCCGTCACCCACGACTCAACTCATTACAGCAGAGCAAGCGGCCCCGCTCCCTGTAGCAGTAGCCCCACCTCTGCAAGCCCCGCTCCCTGTAGCAGTAGCCCCACCTCTACAAGCCCCGTCACCCACGACTCAACTCATTACGGCAGAACAGACGGTCTCACTTCCCGCGATAACAACCCCGCCTCACCAGATCCCAATTAGCTTCAGAACCACATCGGGCAAACCTGAGGCACAGTCTCCCGATTCCTTATAAAGGAAAAGTCACATGACCCGCTGAGGGAGTCAGCTGACCAGGCTAGGGAGTCACATGACCCGCTGAGGGAGTCAGCTGACCAGGCTAGGGAGTCAGCTGATCAGGCTAATACAAGTCCTGATTGGGCAAACCTTTTGGAGGGAAATCTACGAGAGAGCTCATTGGTAACTGCTATAAAAGCCCGGTTTGCCTATTACTCATTGTCTGAACATTGACTCGTGGAGTTGTTCTGGCGCTTCTTCTGGCTTTTGCTGATCTCTTGTGGACTCTTGACCTCTGGCTTCTCGTTGACTAACCCTTCTTGTGGATTCTGACTCTGGTATTGTTGTACTCTCTTGGTTATTTGATTCTTGGCCTGCTTACTGACTACTCTCGTGGATCCTGATTTTGGTACTGTTTCTCCCGTCTGGTTATTTGACTGTTGGCCTGTTCATTGACTATTCTTGTGGATCCTGATTCGGTATTGTCGTACTCTCTTGGTTATATGACTCTTGGCCTGTCTTCTGACTACTCCTCTGGATTGTGACTTAGTCCTTTGTTATTCTCCCACTGTGGATCTTGACCTTCGAACCTTTTTCTTTTCGCCCTCTCCTGGACCTGTCTCCTTTCTGATTCCCCAAAGGGGGTTTCCCGTGAGGGTTCCTCCTGGTGTGACCTGGTTCGAACGTGCCCGGGGTCAACCTCTGGTACGCCCTATTTTGTATGCAAGGTACTATTTGCTCTCTCTGGGTTTTCCCATCTAACCTGTGTTTTTTGTCTTCCTACAGGTTCCCAGAACTAGTGGCCCCTGGGTCCTTGGGGTTCACACCGACACTCTAGTTGGTTAACTTAGGGTTTCCGTGTGGGCTTCCTTTACATCATGAATCCTGATCCCACGTCTGCAACTGGTTCTAACATAAATGTTCAGACCCCACAACAGTTCCCCGACCTTCCTGAAGACCCTGAGGAACAGTGGAATAACGCTTTCCGCTCCTTCCAAACACAACTCAATTCGTGTGCAACAGCCATACACGATTTACAGTTAATAGAAGCCGCTAGACCAAAATCCTTTACCGTCCAAACCCCTACGTCCTCTATTCCATTGGCCATGCCTAAAAAGTTTGAGGGCTCACCAGAGGGGTATAGACCTTTCATGGTTCAATGTGAAATCATGTTTTCACAACGCCCAGACGTTTTTTCAACGGATAGGCAGAAGGTCAACCAGATTATTTTGCTCTTAGAAGGAAACGCCCTAAAATGGGCGGTTCCCTTTGTAGAAAGAAACGATCCACTCTTAAATAGTCTGCCCCTATTTAAGCAACAACTAGAACTAGTCTTTGGCGAAAAATACCATGCAGCAACCAGGCGTATGGAGTTTTTGCGACTCAGGCAGGGGGCTATGGATCTTATCACATACATCACTCGCTTCCAGGCTATGGCAGCCGACGTAGCCTGGGCCGAGGAAACACAGCTTTCGATGTTCCACGAAGGGCTCCGTGACGAGTACAAAGACGCCCTTCTCCAGGTCCATCCTTTGCCCACTAATCTCGGGGAGTTCATTTCTCTGGTCCTCAGAATAGAGCATAGACGCAATTCCAGGAGAAAGGGCAGTACTAGTTTTTCTAAACCCAGGTTTTTCCCCCCCAACGCCACTCCTTCTACCTCCTCCACGGAGACGGTAGAACCTATGGTCTTAGGCTCAGTGAGGGCCCCCTTATCTCCTGCGGAGAGAACCCGTAGGAGACAGAATAACCTTTGCTTATATTGTGGCTCCAACAATCATTTCCTTGTACACTGTCCTATCCGACCACCGCCGGGAAACGCTCGGGCCCCTCCTCAGGGGAAATAGGAGAGGCCCAAACATATAATTCCCAAACCTTAGGTCCCCTGTCGTCCGTATCTGACCAACATTTGTTCATGACCTTTTCCCTTCGTGTTACTCAGGATTTGGATACTCCACCGTTTCTGGCCATGCTGGACACGGGTGCACCCGATTTATATATTGATCGTGCCTGGGTGGATAAGTGGGATATTCAAGTCATGCCTTTGATTCCCCCTATAAAAATCGCGTCTATTGACGGGTCTCCCTTAGAGAAAAATCTAATCTCCAGACAAACCCAGACTTTGCAATTGAAGTTAGGTGGGCAAGTGGTCACTAGTGAGTCCTTTAAAGTGGTTAATTCCCCAGCGTTTCCTATTATTCTGGGATTAAAGTGGTTTTTGCGTTATGCTCCAGTCATGAATTGGGCCACCAATGAAATCACCTTAGGCGAATTCACGGTTCCCATGATTCTCCAGTCTCCCGTCTCCCACATTCTGGCTCCAATAATTAACATTCCCCCACAGTACGAGGATCTTTCAGTGGTGTTCGATAAAACAGAAGCCAAAGCTCTTCCTCCCCACCGGGAGTTCGATTGCCGTATCGATTTAATCCCCGATGCAGCTTTGCCTCGAGGCCGCGTCTACGCCCTTGCCCCTAGGGAAGATGCAGTCTTACAAGAATATATCCAGGACAGTTTACGTAAGGGATTCATCCGACCGTCCCGCTCCCCCCTGGGAGCTCCTATATTCTTTATAGAAAAGAAAGATTCCACCGAGTTGCGTCCTTGCATAGACTACAGAAGACTGAATGACATAACTATTCCGTTCGTGTATCCCTTGCCACTCATTCCGGTCCTTTTTGATCAGTTGGTTGGGGCTAAATGGTTCACCAAACTCGATCTCCGAGGTGCCTACAACCTACTAAGAATAGCCCCCTCACATGAGTGGAAGACGGCCTTCCTGTGCCGCTTGGGGCACTTCGAATATACTGTAATGCCATTTGGGCTGGCCAACGCCCCAGCCTTTTTTCAATCTTTTATGGCATCGATATTCTCTGACATCTCTCTACAGTATGTCTTAGTTTACTTGGATGATTTATTGGTGTTCTCCAAAACATTTACTGAACATGTCGTTCATGTCCGGGCTGTTCTGGAAAGGTTAAAAGATAACCTACTGTATGCGAAGCTGGAGAAGTGTCAATTCCACGCTAACGAAATTACATTTTTGGGGTATGTTATTTCAGAGACCGGCTTTAGTATGGACCCCCGGAAGACCGAAGCAATTAGAGCTTGGGCAGCCCCGTTAGATGTAAAGGCGCTTCAAAGATTCCTGGGGTTCGCTAATTACTATCGGAAATTTATCCATCATTATTCCCGACTGGTATCCCCCCTTACATCACTCCTGAAGAAGGGGGTCTTATATGATTGGACCCCCTTTCACCAACAAGCTTTTGAAGCGATAAAACAGGCCTTTCTAGAGGGATTAACCTTGGGCCATCCAGATCCCTCAAAAGCTTTCTTCGTAGAATGCGATGCCTCTGACTTGGCCACCGGTGCCATCCTTTCCCAGAAACAAGAGGACGGATTTCTTCTACCTCTGGCTTTTCAATCCCATTTGTTTTCTCCGGCCGAACAAAACTATTCGGTAAATGAAAAAGAGCTATTAGCCATCAAGTTGGCCCTTCAAGAATGGCGACACTATCTGGAGGGGGCGGCGATCAGGACCACGGTGTACACCGACCATAAGAACCTAGCTTTTTTAAAAACCGCGGCGGCCACTAACCCTCGACAGATCAGGTGGGCTCTGTATTTTAGCCGCTTCAATGTCATCATCACCTATAGACCAGCTGACCAAAACTACAGGGCAGACGCCCTGTCCAGGATGCACGCCTCTCATTCCCATTCCGAGCAGAAAATTCCATATTTTCCAGCCTCCTGTGTTCTTGCGTCTATCCACACTCCGGTCAATTCCTTTCTGGAAGATGTTAGGTCAGCTACGAAGTCCACTCCACTCCCCACCAATGTTCCGCTTGACACCTTTGAGGGACTAGTCTATAAAAATGCACGCTTGTGGGTTCCCACTGCCCCATTGCAACGGGAACTCGTGGCGACAGTACACGATGCTAAATCGGCAGGTCATCCAGGCGTTCGTAGAACGATGGAATTACTCCAACGCTCCTTTTGGTGGCCCCACATGATAACCACTGTTGAGGAATTCGTTGCTGATTGCCCCACCTGTTTGAGATTCAAGACAGACCGTCGGAATCCGATGGGACTTCTACAACCCCTACCAATCCCGGAAGCTCCATGGACAGTTTTGTCCATGGACTTCGTAGTGGAATTGCCAGTATCCAAGGGGTTCCGACACGTCTGGGTAATCAAGGATTTGCTAACAAAAATGGTACACTACGTTCCTCTTCGGACCTTGCCCACTGCAGCCGCTCTGGCGGATTTGTTCTTACATCATGTGTATAGGCTCCACGGTATGCCACAGGTCTTAGTGACGGATAGGGGACCCCAATTCACAGCTAAATTTTGGGTATCCTTGCTCAGGGTGTTGGGAGTACAGGCCAGGTTTTCAACCGCCTATCATCCACAAACGGATGGGGCTACCGAAAGGGCTAACCAAGAGCTGGAAGCCTTTCTTCGCCTCTATTGTATGGACGCCCCCAACTCATGGTCTGATCTGTTACCCCTGGCCGAATTTGCCCATAATAACCGCTGGCATGCAGCGATTAAATCTTCACCTTTTTTGGCCCTCTTCGGTTACCATCCCCGTGCATTTCCTGTTGTTTCGTTGACAGCCAGGGACGCCCCTGCCCGCTCCTTGTATCTGTCCTATCGTACAAGGCTTTTGACCTTGCAAGCCATGCTCTTAAAGTATCGGAACGACATGAAAGCCCAGGCCGATCGTCATCGACGCCCTGTCCCAGATTGGGGTCCGGGCGATTATGTCTGGCTGTCGTCCAAACACATCAAGCTCCAGGGCCCAGTCAAGTTCCGACCCAGATATATCGGACCTTTTAGAATTGTTCGAAAGATTTCGGACTGCGCTTACAAGTTGGATCTCCCTGTTTCCCTGGCTATCCATCCTGTGTTTCATTCCTCCCTCCTGAAACCGGCGCGCGCACTTCCCTCTCGGGGTCCTGTGATAGGTACACTTTCTCATTTGCCTCGGGTTTTCAGGTTCGTAGGGAGGGGGGTAATGTTAGGACATCTGGCGCTGACTCGCCGAATTGGCAGTTCTAGACCCTCCACCTTCATGGTTCCTATGTACCCCACTCACGGCCATGGTTCAGCTACCGCATCTCAGTCATTTTTAGCCCCACCTCTGCAGGCCCCGTCACCCGCGGCTCAGCTCATTACTGCAGAGCAGGCGGCCTCGCTTCCCGCGGTAACAACCCCGCCTCACCAGACCCCAACACTTACCATTAGCTTCAGAACCACATCGGGCAAACCTGAGGCACAGTCTCCTGATTCTTTATAAAAGGAAAGTCACATGACCCGCTGAGGGAGTCAGCTGACCAGGCTAGGGAGTCAGCTGACCAGGCTAGGGAGTCAGCTGACCAGGCTAGGGAGTCAGCTGACCAGGCTAATTCAAGTCCTGATTGGGCAAACCTTTTGGAGGGAAAACTTAGAGAGAGCTCATTGGTAACAGCTATAAAAGCCCGGTTTGCCTGTTACTCATTGTCTGAACATTGACTCGTGGAGTTGTTCTGGCGTTCCTTCTGATTTTTGCTTAGCTCTTGTGGACTCTTGACCTCTGGCTTCTCGTTTACTGACTCTTCTTGTGGATTCTGACTCTGGTATTGTTGTACTCTCTTGGTTACTTGATTCTTGGCCTGCTTACTGACTACCCTTGTGGATCCTGATTTTGGTACTGTTTTTCCCGCCTGGTTATTTGACTGTTGGCCTGCTCATTGACTATTCTTGTGGATCCTGATTCGGTATTGTCGCACTCTCTTGGTTATATGACTCTTGGCCTGTCTTCTGACTACTCTTCTGGATCGTGACTTTGTCCTTCAGTGCTCTCCCACCTTGGATCTTGACCTTCGAACTGTTTTCTATTTTCCTGGGCCTGTCTCCTTTTCTGATTCCTCTAAGGGGGTTTCCCGTGAGGGTTCCTCCTGGTGTGACCTGGTTCGAACGTGCCCGGGGTCAACCTCTGGTACGCCCTGTTTTGTCTGAAGAATACTATTTGCTCTCTCTGGGTTTTCCCATCTAACTTGTGTTTTTTGTCTTCCTACAGGTTCCCAGAACTAGTGGCCCCTGGGTCCTTGGGGTTCACACCGACACTCTAGTTG
>JAXIUV010000097.1:0-11067 GCA_035593885.1 Eurycea paludicola | reverse complement strand
TGTTTCGGGACAGAACTTACTAGATTGTTTGAACTGCTTGTATTTATGTATATTTTGTTCTGTTTCAGGTTTGTTGGCAAAAAACATTTTCAACGACATACGCCTAAAGAATTTAAATAAAGCCACTTTGGTGTTAAACTTATTTCCTGAAAAAGTTGGTACATATGAAAGGCCTCTATTAAGGATGGTACTCTCATCTGTTGATAACTCATGATCGCTTAAATTGACTGTGAGGTCTATTTGCCTCGTTTTTTCATATCCCTTTTTGGGCTTTCTTTTGATCCTTCTTCCGCCTCTCCTGCAAGACTTCTTTGCGCCTTCTCCAAAAAAGAAGAATGTATCGTCGTTAGTGATTGGTTTGAGGTGTTGTGACTGATGGAATTTGACTTGATTTCAGATTTGTTGGATGATGTGGCTGCCACTTAGCTGTTTTGATGTGTTAAAAGAGTAGATGCCATGTTTCCCACTTATTTGTCTACTAGCTGAGGCTCCTTGGTGTTATTTGGTCAGTGAAATTGCTCCTGTTATTTTTTAGTGGTTGCATTTGCTCTGGTGTAAGGAATGCTGAATCAATTCTTGATTGTATTAATTTAGCTGGTGTTGTTTTTGGACTTGACAATGCTATTTCCAAACTGCTAACACGTGTATGATCGTTTGGTGGGTCACCTCCATTAGATTTCTTTCCAGGTACTATCTCAGTTACATTGTTGGTGATTAATTGTGATCTTTGTATATTTGTTTGTTGTTCATTGGTTTGGATTATGTTAGTGGTAGTCTCCATAATCTCTATGTTATTAGGTTGAAAGCAAATATTCAGCAATGTTTTTCCTACCATCCGATATCAAGTTAGGTATTATTGTTGAAGGTGTTGGTCGTTCTTGATAGATCAGTTGTTGCTGTTTTCCATCCCTATATTGAGTAAGTATATCCTCCTCTAGATGTAAACACACATGTTCTGATTGATTAGATGTTATTCTATTAGTATTTAGTGTGCTTTTAGAGAAAGTTTCCCTTCTGTCCATCAATTCTCTATTTAGAAAAGGCAAGTCTGTAAATGATCCACGTGATGTCGCTGAACTTGTTGACATTAATGGTGTCTGGTTTATAGTATATACATTAGCATTTGCACCTGGTTGTTGGTAAGTTGTAAGGTGTTTGTGTGATCCACTTGTAGGTATATTTTCAATGCTTGAACCACTTGATATTGTTATAGAACTTTCAGATCCTGATGTATTTGTGGTTGTTTTACCTGTCGACCTATCTGGCATATCTTGATATTTTTTCTTGTGGTTTGGAAGCTATTCTGGAAAAGTGTATATACTTTGTCGTGCTCGTAATCGTATGCATCACGTTTGAATTTTCGCAATTTTCCTTTCTCTATTTCTGTTCTGTGTTTGTCAATAATGTCATTCACTAATTCTAAAGTCTGAGTCCACTCTTGTGGAGTTTTTTTCAATTGAATATCTGCGGAAGTAGCTGCAATTTCACTAGATAAGTTAGTTAATTCACATTGTAATTCATCGATGGTAAGTAGGATCAAATCAAGAGATGCTTTGTTTAAGATCATCCGCCAACGCTTTAAAAAGCCTTTATTATTTTTACATAGTAGGGGTTTTATTAGGATGCGGAGACCTCTAGGGATCCTTTTGGTTTTATAATATTCGGCCAAGGTGGTAGCGTGGAGCAGAGTAGAAGTTTCTTTACGTTTGAGATATTCTAGATGAGCAACATTTCTTTTGGGGTCAGCACCAGTGAGAAATGAAGCTGTTGACTTGAGTGAGCCAAGAATGGCTTCTGCTGCTTCAGCAGTAAACTCTAAAGTTGATGCACATTTATCCGTAGATTGTGCTAAATATGCAAAGGACATTGTAAATTCAATCAAATCTATTAGGGAAAGTGATTCAATCGATGGCGGAGTGCCACAGAGCAAAGGTGCTGTAAAAGATACTCGCAACTTGTCTACCGAAGTAGTGGGAAGTCTGTGCACATCCAAACAGTATGGGGTGTGTCCTTAATCAGACCCCACCAAGGTCTGTATAGGAACCTAAATGTATGAGTTGAAACCAGGGAGATAGGTAAACATGTTTAGATTCCCACTGATAAGGGCGGTGCTATAGTTATTCAAGACCGAGTACAATATATCTCAGAAATACGTTCTCAACTAGCTGACCCAAACATTTACAAACGTCTTTCCCAAGATCCAATCCTCAAAATCTCTAAGGAACTTGAAAAAATTGTCCAATCTGCACTTGAGGCAGGCTGGATTTCTGAGAACACCAAAAAGTACCTACTGAAACCACACCCTCGGACACCACTACTTTATGGATTGCCGAAAATCCATAAATCTATTGACTCTCTCCCGTCTCGTCCCATAGTCTCTGGCTGTGGGTCAATTTTCGAAACTCCATCAATTTACCTTGACGATTTTCTTAAACAATGTGTCTCGTCGGCAACTTCTTATATCAAAGACACAACTGATTTTATTAGGAAGTTGTCAGACCTTTCTTTACCTGACCAACCACTAACGTTAGTAACTCTCGATGTCGGAGCACTTTATACTAATATCCCCCATGAAGAAGGAGTGAATGCCACAGTAGAAGCATTAAACAATCACCAGATACAAGGAGTACATTTGGGATTCTTCCAACAGTTGTTACTATTCGTGTTGGGCCATAGTTACTTCAGATTCATGTCAACCTTTTACAGCCAACTAACCGGTACCACTATGGGGGCCAATTTTGCCCCCAGTTTTGCCAACGTATTCATGTCCCAGTGGGAATCTAAACATGTTTACCTATCTCCCTGGTTTCAACTCATACACAGTTGGTATCGATACATCGATGACATTTTTCTTATTTGGCTTGGCACCCAAACAGAACTACAACAATTTCTGCATTACCTCAATAACGTCCACCATTCCATCAAACTAACCGCGCATGTTGGAGGTAACTCTGTAAATTTCCTTGACACAACCATCTCTATCAATAAAGGCAAATTTGATTTCAACATCTACCACAAACCAACTGACAGTAATACTCTTTTACACTACTCTTCTCATCATTCGAAAGCCACGAAAAATAGTCTGCCCTTCTCACAATTCTTGAGATGCAAACGCATAATTTCTAATGAAGAAACTTTCCAAGATGAGGCAGCGAAACTATCCTGTAAATTCCTCAAAAGAGGATACCCTGAGCAGATAATAAAAGAGGCTTTTAATCGAGCTACTTCGAGTTCAAGAGACACTCTCTTACAATATACAGTTCGACCCAACATCGATCAGCCCTTAATCTGTGTCACTACTTATTCTCATTTGACCAGACAACTTTCAGGTTTGATTAGAAGATTTTAGCCTATCATCATGAATGACTCAGTATTAGGGCAAGTCTTTAATGAACCACCGATGATAGCGTATCGTAGGCTTCCTAACTTATCTGACCATGTTACAAATGCAGACTTAATGACCGTTGACAGTTTACAACCCACTCTGTCTACCCAAAAAAAAGGAACCTACCCTTGCCTCAACTGCAATACATGTAACAGCATCATTAGAGGTTCATCCTTAAACCACCCTTTGACCGGTAAACCTTGGCACTTTTCACACTATGGTACATGTCGTACAGAAAATGTAGTGTACGTAATTAAATGCCCTTGCGGGAAACTCTATATCGGTCAAACCACACAAGAATTAAGGGCACGTATACAGAAACATGCCTCTGATATACGATTGAAAAATGTACAATCAGCAGTGGCTAGACATTTCAACACCTATAACCATCAGGCCAGTCAATTACGTCACTGCATTCTATGGAAAGCCAACACCGCCCTAAGAGGAGGTGACACTGAACAATTATTACTTAGAAAAGAGGCTGAACTCATTTACCACTTTAAAACGCTACACCCTATGGGGATGAATGAAGAACTAGACCTGAAATGTTTTCTGTGATGATTTTTCGAACAGTTATAACTAGAATGTGAGGCAGTAGGCACAGTACAGTATCACCACTATATGTATATAGGTTGTGACAGCACCTACAATATATGCTTTTTAGTGTATATAATTTCATAATGTTAGGTATGGTTGCCATACATTCTTGTTTTCAACATTTAAGATTGTGAGGCACTAGGCACAGCTCACTTGTGTATGCTACCAAATCGATAATTGTATAGTGTCCATATACTTATCCTCAGATATTGTGATTAGGTTAATACACCCCATAGACTGTATTAATTCCTCTGCACTAGAGTGGTCCACACGTTATGATTCACTCTTTCAAGATGGCTACCAATTTTGACCTCCGGGCTCCATGCCCTCCTACCATTAGCTACGAGATTGTCCCTCGTCGCTTTCTCATACGCAGTAGATCTATTTACTGTCCGTTCTTGCTGCCCATGCCGATCGAGGTTTTCGGCGTTACCCGACAGCTTATGCACGCCTGATAGCGGTAAGCTTGAATTTCAGAAGTGGCGATTCCGCTCCTGACAGTTATTTCTTCAAGCCCCCTTTTACTAAACTCCAGTTTCCCTTCTTTTTGTCATTGGTAGTATTCGAACAATTAGAAGCCCCCTTGGGACTAACTTCCGGCGAGAAGACGCCGTTGTTTTACGTCCACGTAAGTTCTTTCAGCCTTCTTCGGCTTCCTACAAGCCGTTAAAAGCATAATATTGAACAGTGAATATAACACGTAGCCTCTGTGTTACTATCTTTTCAGAGCTCCATGCACCATATGTTGTTTATCAAGGTTAGTAGTTTGATGAATGTACCTTATCACGACATGATTATGGTCTTAATAGAAATGATATTATCTACCCTTTTGTTTTACTCTTTTCAGAATTGACGTGTATGTCATAGAAATACAGCGGTGAGCCTCATTGAAATATGTTTTCATAAAATGATTGTATCTTTGTCGATTTTTTTGAAAATCTGCTTAGTTATTGAATTATGGTTTTTTCTTTTGTAGAACTTTTATGAACGCCTGAAGAAGAGGGGTTTCCCCCTCAGAAATGTGTACACATAGCGTCCGCTAAGAATTTTTCGTTGGCCTTCTGCATACTTTCTGTTGATTCATTGTTTGCTGTAATAAAATTGGATATGAAACTTTATAATTTTTCAGAGAATGTGAATACTAGTTAAATACTGTTTTTCTCATATGCTTACCATTTATTAACGAAGTTAGGCTAAAGCGTTTGGCTATGCCTTTGATTAGAATAGGTGTGTTCCTTAGGTAACAGTGCATGTTACCCTTTCTTCAATTTAGGTGTCTTTGATCATGTGGCTGTGTTCACAGTACGAATATGACATTTGTGAGAGATAGAAGTTGACAGCTTCGATGCCTGCCTCATGCTCTATAATATTGTACAGGCTTGTCACGTCCATTGTACATAGCGTGCAGCCTGTTTCCCATTTCAGGTTCTTGATTTTCTCCAGGACATCTGTGGTATCAGCCACATAGGATTTCAGTTTCTGAACAACGTGTTGAAGTTGGATGTCTACATATTGTGAAATAGGCTCTGTTAAGCTTCCGATAGCTGCCACTATGGGTCTGCCAGGTGGATTTACTATGTCCTTATGTATTTTTGGAAGGACATAGAAAGTGGGAGTGATTGGATTCGCCACCGAGAGAAATTTTGCTTCGTCCAGTGTTAAGAGCCCTTTCCTTGTCCATTCTTGAATTTTTTCAAAGAGGTCTGTTTGATTCTTGCTTAAGATTTTTTTTGTACCAACTTGTAGCAGTTCTGATCTGATAACTGCTTCTGAACCTCCTCTACATATTTCGCTACATTGGTGATGACTGTGTTCCCTCCTTTATCACTCTGTTTAATGACAATATCAGGTTCTTTGCAGAGTTCTTCAAGACCTCTTTTCTCTTCAGTTGTGATATTTTGTTTATGGTTCCATTTACGCTTTCCCCGCATTTGCGTGAGGTCTCTAACCACTGCATCACAAAAGAAGTCTATGTTGTCTTTAGCCGGATTTATTGGGGTAAATTTCGATTTCGGTTTCATAGTTGTAGGTATGCTCAGTTGTGGTCCTTTGGTAATTGGAAGCAGACTGCTATCTTGTTCAATTTCTAAGTCTCTCAGAGTTTTTTCAATTTCAAAGTCATGAATGCTCATCTCCTTTGGTGTAGACATTGTTATTTCCTTGTTCGTGGTTCGCTTATTTGCATAGAAGCGTGCCAGTTTTAATTTTCTTGCAAGTTTGAACAGCTCTATGCGGGTGTCAACATGATCATATTCAAAGCTTGGAGCAAAGTTAAGTCCTTTCCCCAAGATTTCTTCTTGTGCCGTAGATAGTGAGATATTGGAGAGATTAATTACAGAGGGGCCCATAGTGGTGTCAATTACTTCTTCTTCCCTGTTTGTGGTTTCTTCTTCGATGGGGGCTTTGGTTTGTTTTTTGGTTTTTGTCCTCCTTGATCTTTTGCCCCTTCGTTTCCGTCTGCCTTTTTTCCGCGGTCCCGCAGGATCCGCCTTCTTTGATCTAGTTCCAGCAGCCTTAGTTCCTCGTGAAAATCCTGCTGTTGACTCTCCCTCTCACTGTCTGTGCTTTCTATGTCGGATGATACCACATCTACTGATGAGGTGTCCGGGGTATCCTCGGTGGCTGGTTTTTTCTTTGATTTAGCCTGTTTTCTCAGGCTATCGAATCTTCTTGCGAATGTAAAGACTTGGTTGAGCTCATAGTCTTTTTTGTCTCTTATGAACTTCCTTTGTTTTTTCACACTAATTTCTTCTTCAATGGTTTCTAGTTTTTTCTCCATTTCCATTAATAATGGTTGGACTTCTTCTTCCGCATAGTCCTTTTTAATGTCACTTTTCAGTTCCTCTGCTTGGGCGCTGAATTTTTCATTATCTTCAGTTGTTATTTGAATTAGATATGCCATATCTTCTAATGAGTGCTTGTGCTGAAGCTCACACCATCCCGGTAATAACCTTGGATTGGGTTTATCATAGACCGGCATCGTCAGTCGCCTTAAACCTCTAGGGATTCTGTTCACTTCCATTGATTTACTCAAGGAGGTTTTTTCCCACCACCGAGTCAGCTCGAGCTTGGACAGTTTCTCCAATTCTTCGATTTTTGTTTTTAGCGTAGGAGTCACTTGTTTTTTGTTTCCTATTTCATCCGTCACAGGTTCAGTCTCTTTTTCAAAAATACTTGCCGCTTTCTCTGCTCTCTTTGCCTTCCTGTCCGCCATGATTTTTTAGCGATGTTTAGGATTGCTGCGTGTTACTGTGATTAAATTACAGTGCACTCGGTTATGGCTGTTAACTGGGAGGCTTTCTCGGCAGTATGACGAATGTGCGCCGTGGGTTACCCCAAGTGTGCTTTTTGTCAGATTGTGGATAAGGCTTAATTATGGCTTCACCATAGAGGGTAAGTGAGAGGGTAAGCCCTGTAAGCGCTATTGAAGGCATGTATTAGGGCATTCGATTCTATGCACACACAAAGCGGCTGGATTTAAAGGGAAAAGCGCTACGCTTTCCAGGCGTCTGGGGACGTGCCCCGCGGGAGATAGCCCTCTCCCCCGGGAACCTTCGTTACCGGGCGTGCGGCACTCAACCTGCAGAACAACCCCCCTTCCCCCCTTCAAGCCCACACTTCCCTGTACGTAGCTTTGTGAAATCACCCTCCTCTTACCTTCTGCCTTTTATCCGTGTAGCACACGATCCAGTACTGTCATAAACTGCTCAGCCGAGCCCATAAATCCTCTGTTCCCCTCTGATATCCTGGATCCTGGCGGCGTGTGTGACAATCTGTTCACACGCGGGTTCACTGAGCCGTGGCTCGGGGAGAGCCGATACACTGTAACCAACCTGACTCGCAGAGAGTCTCGCCGCCCATGAACTCCTCATTCATCATATCGCCGCCTCCCCTCAGTCAACCAAGGCCATACACGCAGATGTGTTCTCCATGGGTTTCTTTATTTTTTCACCCTTTTGTGTTTGTGCATAGGAATGTGCACAGAAGTCATCGCTGCTGGGAGCCCCCAGGCAGCCGTTTTCGTCCTTTGTGCCAGAACGGCGGACTCGTCAGTGGCAACACTGTGGTTGCTAAGCGACCTGATATAAATAAATGTCACATGGTTATCAAAAGCCAATCGGGTCCAGGAACACCGCCAGGTAGGCGAGATAAGATAAGATAAATCTACCAGCCTTAAAGGGATAGGTGTTAATTACAGAGTGAGTCGGCATTTAACCACCACTGTGCCGTGCATTCATGTTTCGTTTGGTGCTGTTAGTTCTAGGCATATTGTTTTTATTTTCTTATAGTTCTAATAATGTCTGGCTGGCTGTATTCTTTTTAGATGTTAATGGTGCCGTGGCTCTGAGTCCCTTAATTTTCACATTGTGACATTGGAAAAATCCCATACCACGCGGACGCTTAGCAACGTGATGGTGCAAAGAAAATGAAAGTGAGTGATTGTGATTAAGATTAATTTAGCCTCCTCCAGTGTGAAAGAAATAGGTTGTTAAAAGCATATTAATGTATGCCCATTTATGGTAGTAAATTACTAATGACGGTAAGTAGTGTCTAAACATACTACTCAGTCTAATTGAAATGTTGTCCCTGTTCCTGAATAGTGTGTAGTTACACATGTCAAATACACTTATGACAACAGGGTAAGCTCTGGGGGCTCATGGCAAGTTGTTATTGGGGACTGGTTTTGGTCAAAGCAACAGTCTGAAGGCGGTTTTCTTTACAGGAACACAAACATCCCAGTCTGTGTATTTAGTCCATGTGGATGAAGCGTGTTGAGGTCCAGGATCGTTCTGCATTCGAGCTGTCTCAGTGTCAGGGTTCTGTCGCCTCCTCTTTTCAGAATATTCACTTGCTTAATGCTGTAAAATTTCGCCAACTTGGGATTTGAGTTATGGAATTGGTCAAAATGGACGGCTACTGGGTATGTTTTGTCTTTCTTGCGTATTGCTCTGCGGTGCTCTCTGATTCTTTCCACACCCTCTCGCACACTGCTGCCTATATATCGCAGCCCACATGGGCATTCCAGTATATAGACCACAAAGTCTGATGTGCAGGTCAGTCTGGCTCTGATAGGCAGTTCTCTCTTTCCATCATGTGATCTGTATTTCTTGATTGTATAGTGCTTGTGTCCACAAGCGCTGCATCCCCCACAGCTTCTAAAGCCTCCAGCAAGGTCTAGCCAGGTCCCTTTTTGTTTTTTTGTGAAATGGCTCTGTATCAATTTGTCCTTAAGAGATGGTGCTCTCTTATAGCTGAATGCGGGATGTGCAGGTATCTCATTTTTTAAGATGGGGTCTGCAAGGAGGATCTTCCAATGTCGCTTCATGATGGCCTTGATTCTGGGTGCTGCAGAGCACTGCGTGACAATCATTCGTAGATGGTCTTTAGAGTTGGTATGTCTCTGTTCTGCTTCGTGTAGTAGCTGTCCTTTCTTCTTTTTTCGATTGACCTTCTTTTTCTTTTTCAATAAACTGGTTCTAGGTATCAGTTCCACCAAGTTCTCTGCTTTCACAAGTGTTTCTTCCCTATAGCCTCTTTCTCTCATGTTCCTTTTTATTCTTTCCTTTTCTGTGTTGTATTGTTCCGGAAGGGAGTTGTTCCTCTTTGTTCTTAATAACTCTCCATAGGGGATGTTTTCAATGCATGTTCTGTTGTGGCAACTTTCAGCGAACAGGATCGAGTTTGAGGCAGTAGGTTTGATGTATGTGGTTGTGTGGAGTTTATCTTCTTGCACGAAGATTCGTAGGTCCAGATAAGTGACTTCAGTGTCCGAGATCTCATATTTGAGCTCAATATTCAAGTTGTTGTTGTTCAGCTCTTCTATGAATGCTCTTAATTCATCCTTTGTTCCTTTCCAAATTAGGAGCAAGTCATCTATGTATCTAATGTACAGGGCGCATTTTTCAAAGAGTCTGTGGGAGTACATTGTTGTTTCCTCGAACCAGCCCATGAAAAGATTCGCGAATACAGGCGCAAAGGCCGAGCCCATTGAGGTACCCCTGGTTTGTAGATAGAATTTTCCATCAAATGTTAGTACGTTGTTCTTTAGTGCGAAATCAAGCATCTCCGTGACCATTTGTGTGTGGTCTAGGTAACTCTGTGAGAAATTCCTAAGGAAATAGTTGACAGCTCTTAGTCCATCAGTGTGGTCAATAATATTATACAGACTTGTCACGTCCATCGTACACAATATATGACCTGATTCCCATGTCAAGTCATTGATTCTTTCCAGGACATCCGTGGTGTCAGCCACATAGGATTTCAGTTTCCGGACAACGTGTTGAAGTTGGATGTCAATATATTGTGAGATGGGCTCTGTTAGACTTCCGATAGCTGCCACTATAGGTCTGCCGGGTGGATTAACCATGTCCTTATGTATCTTTGGGAGGACATAAAAAGTGGGAGTGATTGGATCTGCTACCGAGAGAAATTTTGCTTCATCCAATGTCAGGAGCCCTTTTCTTGTCCACTCCTGAATTTTTTCAAAAAGATCTGTTTGATTCTTGCTTAAGATGTTTTTTTGCACCAACTTATAGCAATTTAGATCTGATAACTGCTTCTGAACCTCCTCAACATATTTCGTTACGCTGGTGATGACTGTATTCCCTCCTTTATCGCTCTGTTTTATGACTATATCCGGTTCTTTGCAGAGTTCTTCGAGACCTCTTTTCTCTTCATTTGTTATATTCTGTTTGTGATTCCATTTGCGTTTACCGCGCATGTGCGTGAGGTCTCTAACCACTGCATCACAGAAGAAGTCTATGTTATCTTTCGCCGGATTTAGGGGCGTGAATTTCGATTTTGGCTTCATAGTTGTAGGTATGCTTAGTTGCGGTCCTTTGGTGATAGGAAGTAGACTATTATCTTGTTCAATCTCCAAGTCTCTCAGAGTTTTCTCAATCTCAAATTCATGGATGCTCCTTTCCTTTGGTATGGACATTGTTATTTCCTTGTTCGTTGTTTGTTTATTTGCATAGAAGCGTGCTAGTTTTAGTTTTCTTGCAAGTTTGAACAGCTCTATGCGGGTGTCAACATGATTATTATTTTATTATTATTATTAAATTTATTTATAGTGCCACACGCCC
>JAXIUV010000096.1:0-11180 GCA_035593885.1 Eurycea paludicola | reverse complement strand
ATCCTCCTTTAAGGACCATGGTAGCTCTGCTCCGCTCAATGAGGGTTTTTCTGAAACTCCTAGACCACATCACGAGACACGTAGCCTCTGTGACAGTAAACATACTGATATATTCTTAAACCTTGGTGACACATGTTCTGCTCCTTGTATGATGGTTGACAATAATACTTATGGAGACTATATTGATATACCCCATATTGATTATGAGCCTCAGCAGACTTTATTATCATCTAGTAAAGTCTCTGGTGATTATGCCATCCTTAGCGAGGGCCTCTCTGAAACCCCTAGTGCACCTCATGAGATGCATAGACTCCACTATAGTTCACACTCTGACATACTCCTACATCCTATCGACACAGGTTCTGCTCGTTGTATGCCCCAACCTATTGAAGCATCCGTACTCGCTGGCTTTCTTGATGAAGATTCTATGAATACTAATACACCTAGCAAGCCTAGTGATACGTCTGTATCTGTGTCCATCCTGATATCCACCCTCCAGAAGACCAATGGGATTGATTTGCTGGACTTGGACACGAAAGTACTTCCTAGGGACACTGACAAAAACAATGTAGATGTGGGAGATATGTTTGACCTGTTGGTTTTGGATATGAAAGATCCTCCTAAGGACATCGATAAAAACATTTTAGCTGTGGGGGATATGAAACCTTGTAAGGATATCAAAAATATCTCACTACCAACTATAGATCTTAATTGTGTACTATTAAACACCTGGTCTCTAGTTAAACATTCCACGGAGGTCTGTGACTATATTGAAACCAGTGGGGTTGATTTGATGTGTCTGACCGAGTCATGGCTTGATCCAAGTACTACGCATGCCGTAGCCTTAGCTACACCCCCTGGCTATAAAATTCTTAGAGCTGATCGCTCTTCCTCCAGAGGGGGAGGGGTGGCCATTATATACAGGGACTCACTTCATATCTTTGGCATAGAAAAACTTAACATCGATGGGCGTGAAGGCGTTTTATGTAAACTAGAACTCTCCAATAAGACCACTTTAAATGTGCTCGTAATTTATCGCCCCCCAACAAAATGGATATCTTCGAAGAACAACTCTTGGCTGTAGTGACCACTAACCTAAAAATCTCCACACGGACATTGATAGTTGGTGATTTTAACTATCATGCTAATGATATCCACGACAAAAATGCGGTCTCCTTACTTGACTCATTCAAAAATCTGAATTTTCAGTGCCATGTTGGGTCTCCCACTCATCGGGAGGGAAACACCCTCGACTGGATTCTGTCACATAACATATCTTTGACTAACCATTCTGTTTCTGAGTGCCCATGGTCTGACCATTCCTTTGTCTCTTTTACTGTCTCTCTCCCCCATAAACCTCCACGTACCAACACCATGCCCAGACTCAGCAAAAAATGTTGGAACCTGTCTAAGGCTACTCCTGCCGCAGTAAAACACTTCGCCAAGCCACTTCTGAATGCCATTGATCTTTCAGACAATCTTGATAATCTTGTCTCTCACTATCAAGACATCCTTCAGTCTACCATAAACCATCTTGCTCCTGAAAAACTTAAGAAGGTTAAACCTGAAGTTATGTCTAGAGATTGGTTTTCAGATAATGTTATTCTAGCTAGACAAAAAAAGCGGATGTTAGAAAGAGTCTGGAGGAAGGACCCTACTGTAGAGAACAAACAGGCATATATCTCGGCTGCTTCTAGCTATAAACAGCAGATAATTGCCGCCAAAAAGATGTCCTTTAGACATTGTATTTCCAACTCCAAATCCAGTACAAGGGAGCTTTTTTCTATCGTGCATGAATTGGAGGACAAAACAAAGGGGGATGATTGTTCTATTGATAAAGATGCTGGATGGTGTCTCAGGATCGATGGTGTCTCAGGATCCAGAATGCTATGATGGATAAACTTTCATCTCATAAAGATAAAATCAAAGGCAAACAACTTGGATGCACTCTTCCCAACATGCCGAGACATAAAGTTGACTGGATCAACTCTCCCCCTTTCTCTTTTAGGACCGTGACTCCTGAGGAGGTTGTTACAGTTGTGTCTCATATGCGACCCACCAACTGTCGCGGAGATGTTTGCCCTGCTTCAATAGTTCATGCATCCATTGATATTTTGGCCCCTCTTATTGCAGCCATAGCCAACGCATCTTTTGGATCTAATGTGGTCCCAAGTATTCTTAAGGAAGCATGGGTCACCGCTTTGCTTAAGAAAGAAACCCTTGATCCCACCCAGCCAAATAATTATAGGCCAATAACAACTGTGCCATTTTTATTGAAAATCCTGGATCGTCTGGCTTATCTTCAGTTACAACCATACCTGGAGTCCAATGCCTGTCTGGGCCTACGGCAGTCCGGCTTCAGGAAACTCCATGGCACAGAGACTGCACTCCTGGATCTTAAGGCAAATATTGCCAGGATAGTGGATGGGGGTAGTGCAGCTCTGCTCATGCTTTTGGATCTCTCGGCAGCCTTTGATCTTGTGGATCATGGGCTGCTGAGGTCCCGCTTACCAACTGTAGCTAACATCTCTGAAGAAGCCTCTGATTGGATCGGGGTCCTTTCTTACCGGTAGAAACATGAGGGTGTCTCATCAGGACTCCTCGGCCCCTCCGGTCGAGTTAAGGTGCGGAGTACCTCAGGGGTCCTGTTTATCACCCACCCTGTACAATCTCTACACTAGACCCCTGTTTGATCTCCTTGACTCGCTGGGTGTGTCATACACTAACTATGCAGATGACACACAGCTGTTATTCAAACTGTCGGGAGATCATAGCAGGGATACCGTGGAGATTGACAGGGTGTATGGGACCATCCAGGCTTGGATGGCATATAATGCGCTGGCTTTGAACGACCAGAAAACTGAGCTGCTAATTATTGGCACTCCTCCGAGACTTAAAAAACTACCGGACGCCTACAAATCCTTTTGTATTGGCGCCTGCTCTCTAGCTTTACTCCCATTTGTGAAGACACTTGGGTTCTACTTTGACACCAACTTTAATTTATCTCGACAAATCGCTGCCACCAAGTCATCATGTGCGTATGTTACGAAGTTATTGCGGCATATCAGGCCTTATCTATCTGACCGGGACCTTGCCTTGCTGGCCAACCCCTTGGTCAATTCGCGGCTTGATTACTGCTGCAGCCTGTATCATGGTACATCCAAAGGCAACCTGCATACTCTGCAGGTTATCCAAAATAACGCTGTTCGTTCCGTTACTGGTTTGAAGCCTTCGGACCATGTCTCTAGTGCACGTGCAGAGCTTGGATGGTTGCCTGTTTCTCAGAGAATTGACTCCCAAATTGATAATATCACTTTCAAATGTCTTCACGAGCAAGCCCCCCGCTATCTTAGTGAGCGCATTCGCCTTGTCCCCGAAACCAGGAATCTTCGCTCCTCCGGTACTAATAAACTATTAGAACCCAGATTCAGGACGACCACATTTGGAGTGGCAGCTTTTGGAGCTGCTGCACCAAGACTGTGGAATTCTTTTCCTCCTGAGGTGAGGGTTGCCCCCACGCTCAACTCTTTTAAACAGCAGCTTAGGGCATATCATCTCGATAGGGAGTAATCTCCTTTGCCCCTTTCTTTTATTCTTTTCTGCTGCTCTTTGTTGTTCGTCTGTTTTGTTTTTTGTCCTGCGCTCTGAGGCCTGTGGGCGTGTGGCGCATTAGAAAAATTAAATAATAATAATAATAATACTTAAGGCCAGGCTCCGATGTCTGGACCGGACAGGAGGGGCCCTACAGTGCAGACCTGACAAGGTGGGTGACATCGTCATCATGTGCAGCATACTGCACAATATCTGCATAAGACACCGCGTGCCCATGCCTGAGGTGCCAGACGTACCACCACAGGAACCCCCAGATTACGGCCAACAGCTGCCTCCCTGCAGACCTACACAGGAGGCCCGTGCTGTCAGATCAGCCATCATCACCAATTACTTCTCGTGAGGCCTGCCTCATGCCATGGATATTATTATTTTTCAGGAGGAGGAGATACCTCGCTTTTAAGTTATGGGGACTAGCATCGTCTTCACGCCAACATGGCTGCATTTCATTTGATTTACTTTCTGTACAGGAATGTCACCCATATGTAAGAGGTCAGTATAATCAGATCATCATGCTTATTATATAATGCACTTGAATGTATCTCCTACTCACATGTCACTAATTTTCTTGCAGGTGACGTGTGGCTGGCCAGGTGGCCATTTGGCTGCACACCTTTCTCAATACCCTATCAGGCATGTGTACTCCACGTGCCTCATGGGATGCTGAGGGAGGTGTGTAGCATAGCATCGCAACACAAGCATGCAGGCAACAACATGACAGTGAAATGCTATATGAATGATGACAGACAAATGGTTTAACTTTAACTAACTAATTATCTTTATTCGGTCATTTTCAGACCATAAAAGATTCCACAGCCAAAGCAATAAGTTGTACAATAAATAACAGTAAATATATAGGGTTATCCTAAAAGAATAATTGTACATCACACTTGAAATAGATCCTTGTTCTCATTAAAACCCGACATCATAATTTATAACAATATTGCACATTCCCATACCAAAAACGAGGCAATAATAACTAAATAAATAATACAGAATAAAAACCTTAACTTATTAATAATTAGCAGCAAAACAAGGATTGGTTTGAGATCAATCTGAGAACCATTTCCCACGAATCCTGATAATAGCCCTTAAAAAACATGACAAGCTAAAAATAACATACACCGAGCTCTGGAGTCTAAGTAGGTATAAAAAGGGTTTTATCTGGGTGTAGCCAAGTCCTCTGAACATCGGAATTATCCATTTTTTCCGAGGCAGGTTGTAATTCTTACAGAAAAAAACAACATGTTCCAGGGTTTCAAGGTCTGAACCGCATTTACACAACTCCAGAGAATGAGACACTTGGTTAACAAATAGGATGTTTAGTTTGGTTTGTATTAACAAGCCTCTCTCGTACCGTGAAATCGGTAGATGTAACAAAAGATTCACCTCATTATGGGAGAAGGGGAGATAGTTTAACACCGATTTCTTCTTGCTCCCAGATAGAAAGACCTGGTCCCATGCACTATCCTTCAAAACTTCTTTTACTTTTACCAGGGGCCAGCAATCTTTGGCTTTGTATAACTCGGTTAGGGGCGGAATACCGGCTACTCCTAGAGTCTTGTTAATGCCATTTAACCACCAAATCTTGTCTCCATTAGTGTACAATAAAAGCTCAGCCAATACATCTCTAAGGATATCACCTTCTGGCAGGTCCATTATTTTTCTAACATATAAGACCGGTGACATTTGGAGCGACAAACTTAAAGGGATTTGCATTAATTCTAAATATATTATTTCATTGGCTGTAGAATGAGGGATTCTCAAGATTTTCCTCAGAAGGGCCCTTTCAGTTTTCGCAATATCCTCCAGATTGGCCCCTCCCCATAGTTCACTAGCATAGCTGACAACCCCCGTACATTTGGCAGTAAAAACCTTAAAAAATTCAGCAAGAATTGGTTTATTAAAAACATTTAAAATTTTGATTAGCGCCCCTCCGGCTTGTGCAAATTTGACCGATGCAGATTCAATTTGAGGGCCCCACGTCCCTGTCTCATTGAATAAGCACCCCAAATAGGGAAAGACCGGTACCTGTTCTAGGACTTCATCGTTTACCGAAAAGGTCGGATTCCTCCCCTTAGTACTGGGCTTAAATATCATCACCTTAGACTTAGGGACATTTATGCTCAGCCTCATTTTAACAACAAAATCACTATAGCCATTTAAAAGTACATTCAAGCCGGCAGGGGTTAGAGACAAAAGGACGGCGTCATCGGCGTAAAGGATTAGGGGTATCTTCCTCCCGGCGCATTTTGGGGCATCAGCATTGAGAGCTTGGAGCGAGCCGGCTAGATCGTTAACATAAAGATTAAAAAGGTGCGGTGCGAGGGGACACCCCTGCTTCACCCCCCTCTCAATTTTGAACCCATTTGATAGCTGAGTGCCATTATTAATTACCACTTTCCCTACCGTGTCAGTATGGAGCAAAGTCAGGGCCCTTAAAAGACCATCGTCCAGACCCTTTTCCTCCAATAAGGACCACAGGACAGCCCTATCGACCGTGTCGAAGGCTGTCCTGAGGTCCATGAAGGCTGCATACACCGGCATCTTCTTATGGGCGTATTTGCTCAAGATAGAACTGAACACAAATAGCGCGTCAGTCGTGCCTCTTCCTTCAGTAAAACCAAACTGGACCTCACTCAAAATTGATCTTTCCGAAGCCCAGTTCACCAATTTACCCGCCAAAATCTGTGAGAAAATTTTGCATAGAATGCATAATAGGGAAATCGGCCTGTAATTTTTTACGTCATTTCGACTACCTTTTTTGAAAATGGTAACAATCTGCGACTCACTCCAATCTGAGGGGAAAGCCCCGGCTCTCAAAAGTTCTCTAAAATAATGCGTTAGGAATGGAATCCAGAAGTCAGGTTGCAACAGAAAAAGGTCAGGAGGGAAAAGGTCCGCACCCGCTGCCTTTCCAGCCGCCAGTTTTTTCAAAGCAGCCTCTACACAGCCCGGGGTAAGGTCCAGGTCGATGGCAACAGCCTCAGGGGTTATTCTCACACTCTCACACGCATTCCCCACATACAGGGAAGAAAAGTGAGCTACCCATTCGCCTGGGAGGATGCTGGGATTATCAATTCTCTTACAGTAACCCCCCCTTAATCTAGAATTCACCAATTCCCAGAACTGCCTTGATTCATTACGCTTGCTGTGAGCCAATAATGCCGGCCATAGTTCTGCTTCATGGCTTCCTTTAGCTGTCCTGAGCACTACTTTGTAAATTTTTCTATTTGACGCTATTAGGTCCTTGTTATTTCCCTTTAGCGCTTCAAATAGATTTGCTCTAGCTTCTTTACAAGCAGGGTTAAACCATTCCTGGCTGGGTCCTATTCTCGCCATCCTCTTGTTATTATTAGGGCGTCTAATTAACGCTTCTTTGAGATTATCCAAAAACTGGGTCATGGCAGATAGGTCTGGAATGGAGCTAAACAAACCCTCCGTACAGACATTATTTAATAGGGCCATGGCCTTAACCCTTGTACTATCATTCCATACTATTTTCTTTCTATTAATACTTAACTCTTCTGAACCCCCCGAGCCCCTGGCCTCATAAACCTTGCCAGCCTGGCGTAGGTGCCAATTCACCACTAGTGAGCAGTGGTCACTACTTGGCAAATCCACCGTTTGGAGCCCCGCGATCAGATCAAAAATAACATAGTCCACTATGCACAAATCAATGGTTGAATTACGCTTCCCCCCAGTCCCCTTGTGGGTAAATTTGGCCGGTATATCTCCTTCGCTCCTGCCGTTCAACAAACATAAATTATTCAGTTCGATCAGAGAGCAAACTGCTTTCCCAGCATCATCTGCCGGTCCCACAAACCCTGAAACCTTCTGTAGTGCCAAAATCTCCGGGATAATATGCCCTTTTTTGTTCAAAAGAGAGTCAGCTAATTGACAGTTGAAATCCCCAACTAGAACTGTACTAGGTGAGCCAGAAATACCAAGCCTCTCGTCCGGCACCCAGTTAAGCAGCCAATTGGATAGAACTTTAGTATTCAGTTTTTCAATGCTCAACCAGGGTCTATGGTAGATGTTGATTAATAAAACCGGGGGACCTAGGGCAGACTCTAGGAAAACTGCAAGAGTGTTCTTTACCGGGCAGTTGATTCTAGTAATCCGCCCGCAGCAATTAGATCTCACCAAGGTAGCCAGACCCCCACTGGCCCTACCCCTAGTAGAAGGGGTAGCAGGGAGCGAGAATACACTATATCCTTCCCAATCTAACTCATCCAGCTGCCACGTTTCCTGGAGACAGATTACAAGAGGGGCGGTAAGAATCGTAAGCAAGGAGTCCAACTTCCTCCTCCCATCACAGTCCCACCAACCCCTCATGTTCCAACTACAGACTTGGGCCAGATCTTGACTCACCGTCCCAGTTTCTACCCCAGGTAATGCGGTGACGGAAGCAGAACCAGGGTCTAAACCTAATGGCTGGTCAACACCCCCTGGAGGCCCCACAACCGGGTGATCACCCAGGGGTGTCTCTGCAGTAGAAGCCGAAGGCAGGACATTGGTCGATAGTCAGTCCTGCCAGTTGCAAGGAGATGCCAGTGGCGCTGCGGTCTCACCTATGAATCCTGGAAAAGGACCAGAATAAGCACCGGCTCTATTTTGTTGTGCCCGAGTAAAAGATTGCACTAAAGGGCTAGACTGAAATGCGCCCCAACCTCCACGGTTCCCCAGATCAAAATTATGCAAAAAAGGACCAACGACCGGGGCAAACAAGGGTTGTCCAGATTCAGGGCCCTGGGGGCGCACTAAATTCTGGGCCCAGCCAGAGGGCTGATTTCTCCTTAAATTTGAGGTGAAGTGGGGAGCCTCATCCAGGACTCTATAGAAACATTCTGGGCCATGGATAGTATAAGGCTTTTTCGTTAACGGGAACCGCAGAAGCTGCTGCCACACCCTATTGCCAATGTCATCATTAGCAAGAACAACCGTAATGAAATCCCCTTTAATTCGCCTATGATTCAGACCCACAGTTTTAGACCGAATAGCTTCTAGTATATGATCTGGTCTCAGAAATGTTAGGCCCGCGTTATTACTGAGCAATCTAAGCATTTTAAATTTGCAGTGATTTGCCGATTCCCACTGGTACTCCTCTTTCTTCCCCAACCCACCAATCACTAGAGTCTTATTAAAAGCTTCAGGATTAATATCAATCCTATCCCTTGTCGGTTGTCGATGCTTTTTGACTATGGGAGAGGGGGGAGGTGAGGGCTCGGACTCTAACCTAGAGCGCTTGTTGCTCACCCCCCGAGGGGGGCGAGCCTGTCCTAAAAGGACCCCTGGAACCCTCTGCCAGCTACTTGTGCTTAAGGGGCGGCCACCCTGTACCTCTCCCCCTGGCACCCTCTGCACTGGTGGTGCCATAGGATGAAGCTGAACTTCTATACAAGTGGCCAGGGAATTAGCTACATCCATCAGCAGAGACTCTTGGGTGGCTAGATTTTTAATCAACAAGTCCTGCTGGGCCTCCATCTTCATTTGTCTGGCTAGAATAACATCCAGCTTTTGTAGGATCAGCTCTTGCCCTAGTCTAAAAAGACTTGTTTGGGAGGTTTCCTGCACTCGAGCCCCCAATTTGGCCTTATAGCGGATTTTATGGGCAAGCAGACCCCCTCCTGAAAAAGAATGGGGTACAGGCCGGGGACCAAATTTATTGCTAAGGGACCTCCTAGATCGAAGACTCTTTCCCTGCGCCCCCGGGATGAGGCGCTTTCTTTTTTTAGGATGCAAAGCGGGGTTACGCTTTAAAGAGCCCGTTACATTTTTGGGGTTCTCAGGGGGCTCCACAGTAATGCCAACCAACGGGCTGTCATCCGGAGATTCCTCCATGGGAGTGCAGTCTTGGGAGAGGACCGCAAATCTGTTGAGGTCCGGTGATCTCTCTAACTCTCTCAGCTCTGCAACATTCAGAGAAGGGAACTGAGGGGCTGAGCCTAAGGGCCTACACCACTGAGATAAATTGGGGAGGACCTGAGCTTCGGCCAGTTTAGTGTTCCCTGGCCCCTGTACGGCCCAACCCCGATCCGGTACTTGCTGATTATTTGACTTTGCTACGGAGGCTCTTAAGGCTAGGGACAGGTCTCGCAGGTTTGCCCCAGCCGAGGCCTGTTTTGACCTACCAGCTACAGGTTCCTGGCTGGCGCCTATGATTTGTCCAGCCGAGGCTGATATACATCCGTTTGAACCCTTTTTCCCTTGCCCTGCTGAAAACAATGGAGGGGCAGAAACATCCGAAATTTTTGCAAAAAATGCCTCAATAGACTTATTCCCTATTGCCAAAGGTGGGGGCAATTTTACCGGCATGCTACCTGTTGGTAAAAAACCACAGCCCTCCAAGCTAAAAAAGAGAAAAGACACAGGGTCAAGAGGCACACAGTAGTACTAGAGAACAAGTGAATGAAACAAAAAGAGGGCACCTGCCAAATGCTCGGGAAAAAGGCCTAGAGCAACAAAATAGCCGAGACAGAGATCAAAGAGTGACCAGAAAATGGGCAGGGGACCCCCGCCAGCCCTTGGCCCTGCACTTGGCCCAAACTGGCCACAACTGGCCCTTGGAGGCCCTTCGCGGCGCTTCGCGCCGGAAAACAGTCTATGAATGCTAGTGGAACAGTGCCAGCCAATCACAGCTCACGGTCAGAACTACAAACTGACATCATAAAAATGGCCTCAGTAGTTTTTTGCTAGACGGCTGATCTTATCAGTCTCTCTGATGCGCGTCCTCGATCCGTGTGTGCAGTAGGCGGCGCGGAGATGTCACCTTGGCGCCCCTCCTCCGCAGGTCGGCTAAGCAGCAGAGAAAGCACGTCCAAACAAACAGGGACCCTGTTTGTTTGGGACCCTGGCCACAACTGGACTGCCAATGAGGGGGTAATGTGTTCCCTTGGAAGCGTTTTGGTTAGAGTTCTTGCTGCTGCATTTTGAATTCATTGAAGTACTTTTAATTATTTGTGCAGGGCCCCTGCATAGCTCCCATTAGCATAGTCCAATCTGCTGAGTACTTACGTCGTTACTGTCATGACTTGTTGTGGCTTTACAGCACCGCCCGCTTGGCTTTAGCATAATAAAATTTCGAATTCCGTTGACGTTCACCAATAAAGGACTATGATTAACGTGTAGACATAACAATGCAACTATGAAAAATACGAGTAATAATAGTTTGCGGTGTCTCACTGTTTTTTTTATTACTATCACTAGCTATCTTGTACTTTGCTTTGATTGCCTCCAAACTCCTTTTTCTTGAGTTGTGGATGATTCGTTTGCCTGCTGTTCAACTTGGAAACCCCCGTATTTTCTATTGGCTACATGGAGGCTAATGCTATTGCCAGGCTTGCAGACCGCCTTTGCTTGTAGGCAAGCCTCTCCCTGAGAAGGAAGCCGAGACCGACACTGTGAACTCATGATTAGCGTTCAATGATAGCTATATCTATCATTCTATACATTAACCATAGAGGTGCTCGGTATTGAACATGTGAAGCTGTCTTTCTTCCCTGAGTTTTGTAAGCAACAGCACCTAGATGCCCTTGGGTTTAGGGCGCTCTGCAAGTGTTATAAATAAA
>JAXIUV010000095.1:0-11185 GCA_035593885.1 Eurycea paludicola | reverse complement strand
TATGTTCCTTGGAGGTTCCCCTTTTATATGTTTGCTACTTTGTTACGTGTACGTTCAGTGTTCCGTGTTTGGTTTTCTGGATTGTGTACTTGCCTTCAGTAGTGTAGTTTCCTTTTTATTGTGTTCGTCTTAGTTGTCTCATCCGGGTGAGAGTTATCTTCCCTTGTTTATCACGTGTTCTTTGTTCTCGTTATCCCTGATTCCTTATTCCCTCTGTGATTTATTCATAGCTTCGATCGTTTATTATTTTTCCTTTTAGAAATTCTTTGGGTCTTTTCGTTTTTCTCCTTTTTATATCAATCTGCTATGTCTGAACTGGGGACTCCGACACTTTTTAGCTAATACTAAGCAGGGGGTTGAAGGGTCAAAGGAGAGGGGGAGGGACTTAATACCCCGCTCTCACTTTCTCTTGAATTACAGGAGCTACTCATCTTCGTAGAACGGTTACGAATTAATCATTAATGAAAGTGCCAGTCACACAGGGAAACTCTCTGGCCTACAGTTTGTGTATTTTTGTTTATCAGTTTACTACAATGTTTACGATGGTTTTGGTTAATTGTTATGGCAAGACTCCTCGAGATTTCGTCCCAACCACTGCAGAA
Organism: Eurycea paludicola; assembly: GCA_035593885.1. Classification (NCBI taxonomy): domain Eukaryota; kingdom Metazoa; phylum Chordata; class Amphibia; order Caudata; family Plethodontidae; genus Eurycea; species Eurycea paludicola. The sequence goes on along the minus strand of JAXIUV010000095.1, from coordinate 10,583 downwards.
GTCCATTGTGTTTTAAATGATGTGAGTAGGATGCTGTCGGGGGGAGGAAAGTGTGAGATGGCTAGTTGGAGCAGCCCAGTGGGTCACCAATGGCTAAACTTATGACATACAATGTAAGGGGCTTGAACTCCCCTTTCAAAAGGTCACGCCTCTTTAGGGAACTAGCCCAGGAACAGATTAAAATAATATTACTTCAGGAAACTCATGTTTTAAAGAGGGACGTTTCCCTCCTCAGACACTGGCTCTATCCACTTCAATTTCACGCCCATGCGAACACAAAGAAGGCAGGTACGAGTATTTTGCTACACTCGTCCATACAAATGCAGAATATAGTGACAGATGTCGACCCAGGGGGCAGGTATATTATGATTAAAGGGAAACTATTTGATAGAATGATGACCATTTGCTCTTTGTATGCTCCCAATCAGAACCAGTCTCAATTTATTAACGATTGCTTAAACAAGCTGTATGCCTTCCATGAAGGCTCAGTTATACTGGGAGGAGACTTCAACTCAGTGTTGGACCCGGCTAGGGATAGGAAAGGGACATCGCGCACAGCACCCTCCGCTTCGGCTTTTTCTAAAAGCACGAAGAAACTCCTAAATAACCTAAATCTGATAGATGTCTGGCGAAGTATGCACCCGACGGAAGAGAAATTCACCTTTTTCTCTAATGTTCATAAGTCCTTTTCCCGTATTGACCTATTATTTACAGACAAGCATCTAGCCCATTTAGCAACTGATGTAGAAATCGGTCCTATAGCACTATCAGACCATGCCCCAGTCAGTTGCACATGCAAACTCTCAAACAGACCGTTAGGGGGCCCAAGGTGGAGGTTAAATCCAGATGTCCTGCGGGATCCTAGCGCGAGGGAAACCCTCCATCAGGCACTATTGGCGTATTGGGAACATAATGCCACAGATAAGGTAGCCTTGGGTACACGTTGGGACGCTATGAAGGCGGTGCTGAGGGGGGAAGCAATATCCTTAGCAGCCTCATTACAGAAACGCCAACATCAAACATTACAGACTCTGACAGAACAGGCCATTAAAACACACCAGACCTACCAAACAACGAGCAACATGGCGAACCTGCGGGCGTGGCGAACAGCGACAGGCGCACTAAATGCATATAATATTAAGCAAACACACAAACATCTAACATACCTGAAGCAAAAATTCTATGAGAAAGGGAACAGGGCCGACAGATTACTAGCTAATAGGTTAAAAGACCAGAAAGCACGGAACTATATCCCATCGATATCGACAGATGGCTCCTATGCAACTACTCCCATTCAAAAAGTTGAGGCCTTCAGCTCCTTTTATAAAGAACTCTACACTACACAGGGCGTTGACCCACTTAAAATTAGAAGTTATGTTAAGGAGGCTAATTTGCCGACTTTGTCTGAAGAATGGAAACTCTATTTAGATCAGCCCATCTCATTGGAGGAGGTTCAACAAGCTATTAAACAACTCCACAGTCAAAAAGCCCCAGGTCCCGACGGGTTTACAGGAGACTTCTATAAAACCTTTGCACCTGTCTTATCCCCTGTCCTAGTAGAATTGTTTAACACCTTTAAATCTACGGGCACAGTTACCCCCACAATGTGCGAGGCAGAGATTTCGATTTTTCCCAAACCGGGCAAACCGCCGGAACTTTGCGGCTCTTACCGCCCGATCTCGCTCCTAAACATTGATGTCAAACTATACACAAAAATCCTGGCTAATAGATTAGCACAATGCTTACCAGAATTGATTCACCAGGACCAGTCCGGTTTTGTGCTTAATAGAACTACAGGTGATAATGTTAAACGTATCATCCATTTGTTGGATAAAATTCGCCACTCGGATTCTGATGCCTTTCTCCTCTCTCTGGACGCCGAGAAGGCGTTCGATAGGGTGGAGTGGGGTTTCCTAAAAATAGTCTTAGAAGAAATGGGCTTTGGCCCGACCTTTCAAGCGATGATCTGGGCAAATTATAGTAACCCGAAAGCAAAAGTCAGAGTCAATGGCGACGCCTCCAATCTGTTCCCACTTTCCAGGGGCACGAGGCAGGGATGTCCACTTTCCCCCCTCCTGTTCGTGCTCTGTGTAGAACCCTTAGCAGCTCATATTCGATTAAACAAGGCAATTCAGGGCATATTATTCGCATCCCGGGAGCATAAACTCACGCTATTCGCAGATGATATTATTTTGTCCTTAACCAACGGTCGATCCACAATACCTGCACTCTTGCACACCCTTGACACTTTTAATGAACTAGCTGGCTACAAAATAAATAAATCCAAATCGGAGTTGTTAATTATTAAGGCCTCACCTGAAGAGACAACTTATTTAAAACATCAAACCCCGTTTAAATCCTCCCTTAAACAGATTAAATACCTGGGAGTAGCGATTTCCCCTGATCCCTCACAATTATACTCAGTTAACTACCCCTCGCTATGGGCGTCCATATCCAGAGATCTAGAAAAATGGGAGTCTAAAATTTGGTCATGGACTGGCAGAATAAACGTAATAAAAATGAATGTTCTTCCACAAATATTATACCTATTCCAGACTATGCCAGTTCACATTCCTATCCGCATCCTACGCGGCTGGCAGTCCAAGATAATATCATTCATTTGGGGACACAAACACCAGCGCATAGCACGATCACTTCTCTACCTTCCAAGGAAGAAAGGGGAGATGGGAGTTCCCAATATTGTTCTGTACTACCTGGCATCCAGGTTCAGCTCCATTTGGGAATGGACGAGACCTCACCTGGAGAAAACATGGGCTCTGATGGAGGCGAGCCTCCTCTATAGGTACCTGGGACATCAGGCCTGGCTGCCCGCACATAACAGATCTAGATCACTCTCCCTGGCAGAAGGATCTAAAGGCCTTATGTTAGCGTGGAAAAAGTGGGCATTAAAGTTGGGCCTCACTACCTTCCCCTCCCCATTCACCCCCATTGTGTGCAACCCTGATTTCTTACCAGGTTACCTAGGCACGGAGTTTATGCCTTGGATGAAGGGGGGATGCAGATCAATTAAGGATTTGTTTGTTGAAGGAAGGTTCAAAACACTTCAGGAGTGTAGGAAGGATTTTGGTCTGGGTAGTCGCGAAACATTCCGCTACATTCAACTTTCACATTGGCTGAGACACCCAGACTGGACTGCGGCTGCCACACGCCCACTAACACCTTTCGAGCTCCTGATGGTGGCGAAACCGAATGCAAAAGGCCTAATCTCTCACATCTATGACATACTAGTATCCACCACGCCAGAAACCCTAGCCTCATTAAAATGTAAATGGGAGTCGGATTTAAATACATCACTTTCCGATAAAGACTGGTCTCATATATGGAGAAGTATAAACGCGTCCTCTGTATGCACATCCACATCAGAATTGAACTACAAAATATTTAGTAGATGGTATATGACCCCAGTGAGACTCCACGCCATCTCCCCCGCCATACGAGAAACATGTGGGAGATGCCACTCAGAAAAAGGAACATTTATACATATGTGGTGGGAGTGTTCAGTTATTCAGAAATACTGGACAGAAATCGAACGTATAATTAGAGATGTGACAGGTATTCTACCCCCTAGAACACCTGGGGTCTACCTTTTAGACACACCTTGGGGGACAAAGAAATCGATAAAGAAAACAACATCTCGATTAATTAAGCACTTTATATACACGGCACGTAACCAAGTCGCTCTCAATTGGAAATCCAGTGCAGCCCCCTCAGTTCAGAAATGGTGGGAGAAAGTATGGTTCACCTTCACTATGGACGCTCTGACGACTAAAGTTAGAGGCACGAAAATTCAGAATATGACCAACTGGGAACTCCTCCTTGCATATGTTAAGAAGAAGGACCCCCAGATTGTAATTCCGACAAAGGCCCAATACTATACATAAGAGGTGCTGGTGGGAAAGCTTAAGGTGAAATAGAAATGGAATACTAGCTCTATATGATATATTATTTGAACTATGTATAAGGATAGCTATGATGGTTTTAGGGACATGAATGAATGAATGAATGAATGAATGAATGAATGAATGAATGAATGAATGAATGAATGAATTCTTCTTTATTTCGGGTTGATTTAACCCATAAAAGTTCAAATTGACATAAATACATTAAAAACACGGTACAATGTAATACATTAAAACCTTGATTAAAATGGTACAAAAAATACAAATAGGATAAAACAAAAGTTTTAGCAGCACAGTTGTTCACACATATGATTAAAAAGATATATATCACACAATTCCTAATCACAGACTGCGAAAAACAATTTGGCCAGTTAAAGTGCACACATGTTATTGATTTCCCTTATTTTTGCGACTGCAGAGAAGAATCTGTCCAGGCAGTAAATTATCGATACTTCGGTCATACCTTGTAACTTTACAACAGCCATTGCGGCTCTATCTATTCCGAGATTCATAAAAAGCGGTGCTAAGAATGAGGAGCGTGGTGTCTTGTATAGTTTACACATAAATAAAATATGTTCTACATTTTCAATTCCATTATTACATAGACATACGGCCTCAAGTCCACCTCCCATCTCATTCCCGAACTGCCTTGCTGCTAGGTTCAATGAACCCACCCTAAATTTGGTAAGTAGTATCCTGGTCTTGCGGTGCATCCTAATCGTGAGGTACAGTGGGATTTGATCTGTACTAAATACATAATAACTCCTATAGCTGGGTTTCGCTAGGGCATTATCTAACCATTTCATGTAGAGTTTGGATTTAACCTCTCTCGTCCACGTCGATGCTTGGCTTTTGCTGATCACTACATTCATTACGTTTTGAAGATTTACACCAATATTATTCATTAGCTCCCGCACTTTGGAGACCCAAGGGTTGTGCGCAAATAATAAGCATGAAACCGCATCCAAAAGTAACCGCCTGGATAAATCATGCCCCCCTCTCGTCAGTAGTGTACAAAATAATCTAACGGGAGCTATAGCTATCTGCAATTCAACAGGGAGTAGGTTACATTCCGTATAAATAGCCCCAGTGGATGTGCCAGCAGACACCCCCAGCAGTCGTTTCATAAACCTTCGCTCTGCTAATGCCAGGGATGCTACCCTAGCCACCCCCCATACATCAGCTGCATGAGTGCCAGTAGGTACAACTTTAGCTCTGTATAAGATCAGGATGTAGTCCATTATGTTGAAAATATGCCTATTATTTAATCGATAAAGGGGCCAGGTAGCTCTCCCAATATTGGCTTCCGCTTTTTTAACCATTCCATCCCATTCTAATTTGGGTGTGAAAAGTACACCCAGATAGGAGAATTCACTGACAGTCTCAAGGGGTTTGCCATTACAATAGAAAATTCGTGTTCTTCTACTGGCTTTCCCTTTGCCAAATACCATGATTTTAGATTTATCCTCATTAATTTCAAGGTTTCTGCCCTTCATGAATGTAGTAAAGCTATCAATTAGCAACTGCAGACCGCCCGGCGTTTTAGATATTAGTACCGAATCGTCGGCGTATAATAAAACAGGCAGGGGCAAACCATCGATCACTGGGGCATCTGAGCTGACAGAACAAAGAAAGCGGTAAATGCCATCGATATAAATATTAAAAAGCAAGGGGGCCAGGGGACAACCCTGCCTGACCCCCTTACCAATGTGGAATGCCTCCGATAGGGTTCCCGCACGATTACACATCACCTCGCCTTTCATCTGAGAATACACCGCTCTTATTGGAGAGACTATTTCCTCTGGTACCCCAATATTGACTAAAACACCCCATAAAGTCTCATGGCACACCGAGTCGAATGCTGTCCGCAAATCTAAAAATGCAACATAGAGTTGCATCCCCTGCGCTAAAAACTTATTTATGATAAAAAACAAATTAAAAACCTGGTCACGGACCCCCAACCCTTCTTGGAAACCAGCTTGGACGCAGGAGATTGGGCTAAACTCTCTGCACCAATCGAGCAGCAAATCGGCCAAGATTGAACAAAATAATTTACAGACGATGTTAATAAGTGATATCGGGCGATAGTTAGCTGGCAGATTCCTGTCACCCTTTTTGAAGATTGGGCAAATACGAGATGTCTTCCACCCATTCGGAATACTGCCAGCATAAAGAATGGCGTTAAAAAACCCAAGTAAAAACGGAACCCAGAAAAAATTGTCAACTAAAAACACCTCACCCGGTACTAGATCTTCTCCGGGGGCTTTATTACGCTTTAACTTCCCAAGTGCCCTAATTATATGCTCATGTTTGAGCACTAAGCTGCTACTAAATGAGCTAATAGATAAAGTGCAAGTGCTTACCAGGGAAGGAGAGGAGTACAGTCCCTCAAAATGTTCCTTCCATTGGGAAGGTAATATGCTTGGTTCTAATACCCTTTGATGGGCACAATCAGAGATTAGCCCATTCAAGGAGGCCCAGAAATTTCGCACATCCTTGCCCGCGGCAGTCGCGGCTAGGGCCTCTATGTTAGCTATGTTAAAATCTCTTTTCGCCAAAACAATGCATCTCTTGAACTGGCTACGCGCATACTTTATTTCATCTGGTGAACGGGGGACCAATTTTAAAGCGACAAGCAGTGCTGCTTTTGCTTTTTTACAGTCCAATGAAAACCAAGGGTTAGTGTCTTCTTTCACCCTTTGTTTCGCCAACCTAAGTGGCTTTGTAACAGTAAGACCAGTCTGCGTTACAAAATCATTACAAAAAGTAACCAAGTCCCTGCCTGAACTCTTCGTTAGCTTTTCCAGTATGGTTAGACCCCCAAAATCACAGAGTACAGTAGGGAGAAAGCTATCAGCCAACTCGGTCGACCACCTGACCCTGCGGCGGTTTGCTGCACATACCAGAGAGTCCATATCAGGTGTCTTAGTACAAACGTTGTTATCGTGACTGCCGAGAACGAAAGTAGCTTTAACAGCGTTATGATCGCTTAGGAAACAATCAAGCACTTCCAAATCTTTAGTAAGACCCCAGCAATCACCTGATATTAAGATATAATCTAGTAATGAAAATGTATTGGAGTTAACAAAAGTTCGCTTTGCAGGAGAGTCAGACTGCAGTCTGCCATTTAGGGCGAATAAATTTAGCTTTTCAAATAGCACATACAATTGTTTCCCAGCTCGGGTCGATCTCAAACTTCCACCAACCATTGGTGGGATCTTCCACTCAGACGTTAACATATTATCAGGTGAATTCCATAGGGTATTACTAATTTGCACGTTAAAATCACCCATTGCCAATATTCCACTAATTACAGAATCAGTATTTAAGAATGCTAAAATTGCTTCTTCGAGCAGCACCAGTTTCCCACAGAATCCAGTCTCCCAACTTTTCAAATACACATTACAAATTAAAAGGGAAAAATTACTAGGCCATCTCATAATAAATAGAATACAATAATCATCAAGAAATGTTTTTTTCAAAATTGACCCTTTAAAACTAGTTGAAATATAGCATGTTAATCCCCCAATGTAATGGCCCTTCTTAGAGGGTTTGGCATAACTAGAAATACTAGAGAATCCAGGCAGTGGAACATCGTGAACGGCCCAGGTTTCTTGGAGGCAGATCAAATCTGCTACAGCTAAAAAAGGACTCCCTCCCGCTTTCTGCAGTTTATTATTAGATCCCGAACAATTCCAACTGATTACTGAAAAAAGGGATTCAACATTGGACTGGGTTGCAAGGTCGCACCTATTCATTACCGTCAAAGCCACCGGAGGCGGGTCGATTGGGCGTACCTCAGCAGGGCTCAGTATCACATTTGCAGTTACAGCTAGTCAGTCAACCCCGTTAAGGTTGCCTTTGAGCTGGGGCACGGAGTAAGGTGCACTTGAACATACAGGGGGGACCCATTGATTCTCCAAACCCACTAGGGCAGGTGATCTCCCTAAGGGGCCTCCCGATTCCCAGTAAGGCACCGATGGACCTAGATACCCTCCTATGCCACCTAAATCAGCGGGGTTAGTGTAGGCAGGGGTTCCCCACGAGTTTGTGAGTAAGCTGGGATTGCCCCACCTCGGTGCTAGCCCTGCCGGGGCAGCACCCATACCCGTACTCCAGTGGCCTGATGGAATACCTAGGGGTGCTCTAGGCACAAAAGCCTTGGGTTGTGCGTATCCCAAAGGTTGGAAGTTAGAAGAAACGACATTGGGAGGTCTCCTAGGGCGCTGCCAGTCAATTATATCACAGTCTTTCCTGCCCAGATAAAAAAATTGCGGTTTGGCTAGCTTGATGTCATATGCCATCCTGGTACTTGACAGACAATGTTCCCAAATCTCAGATGCTATATTATCAGAGTGAAAAAATACTGTTATACATTCGCCAGGGAACACTTTACCACCTTCACCTACAGCAGCTGACCGCACTGCATCTTTGATGTCCCATTCACCACATTTTTGAAACCCAAGATCATTCTTAAAGGTGTTTGCAGCCGTCACTTTTAAGTAGTTAGTTGTTTCCCAGCTGCCCAAGGGCTTTTTATACACATTCGATATAATCAGAGTTTTATTCGACTGAGAGGGATTTATATTGATATATGGCAGTACTGGCTGTACACTTTTTAGGGGTTTTTTCTGCTGTCTCCAAGTATTCACTTTATCTGCTGAAGAAGATGGGGGGGGAAAAGGGCTATCGCCCTCGGCCATACCAACTGGTAAAGTTACCGAATTGACCTGCAGTGGCAAAGGTACGGGCGCTGTTTCCCTAACTAAGGTTTTTCTAGTGACTTTGGTGAAGATTGGGGCAGTCCCTCTCTGAACTGTGGGAATGCTGATTTTTGGATCTCCTACCTCAGCTGCTTTGCTTACTGCGTTAGTCTTAAGCGGCAGGGGCGGGTTTGGGCCGTGGAGATGAGTGTCTAACAAAAAGTCCAGATCTTCCGGCATTCTGGGCATTTTGCTCATACGTTGATCTAGTTTAATAAAAGAGCTAAATGCGTCTACCAGGCCTGATAACACCTTTTCCACATACTGCAATTTATCACAAACAGAATTTATCTTAGTGGCGTTACTTTCAGCTAGGATTAGGATTCTATCGAGTTTCGCCTCCTGCATTTCGCTATACAGATTGCTAACCCCTTGAGGCTTACAATAATTCGTGCGAACCTCAGCTAGCTGTGTCTTAGCATATCTGGGCTTTGACGGAGGGGGGGAGACCAAAAGCGGGGAACGGGTGGGTTTCCTTTTTTTTGCCACCAGTTTTCCCAAAATGGGTGAACTAGGAAGGGGTGTATTGGCGGCCAAATCCGGTATTATGCCCAATGTACCTGCTACTGAACATTGCGGCTCACTGCCAACTACGGGACTAATCCCATATGCTTTGTTGGCGATCGCGACCAGGTCCGGAGATTTCTCCATGTCAAACTCCTCTAACGTACTATTTACCAACTTCCTAGCCCTTAAACCGCTACTGTTGTTAGTATTTTGTGCTACGTTTATAATTTCCACTGGGGTCGTACCAGGCGTGTTTACAAGAGAGAGCCATTTAGAGCGTTCAGGTGATGGAACCTCTATGGCTGTGTTGTATGATGGACTATTCTGTTTGTCATCGTCCAAAGTGGGTAGGGTACTAGCGATTTCAACTACAGGATTCGCAACACGTATGCTTGTGAGCTTCTCAATTGCTAAATCAATTTCCTGGTTCATTGAATTCAATTGATTTTTGGTGGCAGAAAGTATTGAGATGTCACCTGGTAATACTAATTCGGGGGCCCCTAGTTTCATGACTTCCTTCTCAATTACCCCCAACTTTGCACTGAAAAAATCATCAATTTTACACACCTGGGCAGAGACTGTTTTGCCCTTGTTTTTGCTTTTACCAGCCATTGCAAAAACAACTAAATCCCCGCCGTCAGCGCACGACACCACCCCTTTTACCTGAGTGAGAAGGCTATACACAGATAGATAGTCGAGTAGTTGGGGCCGCCGGACGGGTAGTCGCCCACGTCCGCCCGCGGCCCAAACTGGCCCTTTGCAGCCCTTCGCGGCGCTTCGCGCCGTGGAGGACTGTAAATGGGTCAGAGGCTGGCGCAGGGCCAATCAACAGAGGACTACAGAATAGCCAAAGAATGATGGGAGATGTAGTTCCAATTAGACAGAGAGGGTGATGAGGCTTGCTCCTGGTTCGGTCCACGCAGGCTCTGAAAATAAATTGAGGCAGAGTCAGTGGCTTGGCTTGGCTTAACACCGGCTACAGTGGCTTGGCTTGGCTTGACTTGATCATGCAGGGGCAGTAAAAGTCAGTACTGTCTCACCTCTTTACCACCAGAGGAGCACCTGCTCGTATAGGAAGTGAGCGGCTGCCGCGGCGTCGTTTCCTTGGCGGCCCGCCCCCCGCTTAACGTGCTCGTGCCGGGGGAGAGACGATACGTCCGTACACAGTGCTGCCTGGCCCAAACTGGCCCTTTGCAGCCCTTCGCGGCGCTTCGCGCCGTGGAGGACTGTAAATGGGTCAGAGGCTGGTGCAGGGCCAATCAACAGAAGGACTACAAAACAGCCAAAGAATGATGGGAAATATAGTTCCAATGAGTCAGAGAGGGTGATGAGGCTTGCTCCTGGTTCGGTCCACGCAGGCTCTGAAAATAAATTGAGGCAGAGTCAGTGGCTT
>JAXIUV010000094.1:0-11222 GCA_035593885.1 Eurycea paludicola | reverse complement strand
CCTTCAGATAAACACGGGATTGCGATTACCGCCAGTGTGAGTCAGATACAAGTCAGATTTCATATATTAGCAATATCCTGGTTGTATAAGATCATAAAGTGAAAGTCAGTCTCAACCAAAGTTTTATCGTGTTATTGCATGTGTAAAGAATAATTCCTCCCGTTAAGTATTTATAGGTTCCAGTAGGTTTAATCATAGGGTTCATTTATTTCCGTATAGGTTTTGACAACTTCTGATTATCACAAATAGATTTGTATGTCTGAGGCTGACGCGTTTCGGTAATGTACCTTTGTCAAAACCTAGAGTGGTACATACATATCTGGAAGGCAAAAAGAAAAAAATGAAAGATTCTAATATCGAAAGTCCAAAACGGTATACAACAATTTACATCAAATTCTGCTGTTCAACTGATAGTAAACATAGGCATAGCAAACGTATAACACGTCTATTTTTTTTTTTTTTTTTTTTTTAAAACTTTATTTTCCATTTTGCAACTTACAATACAAGAATATTAATGCATTTCCATTAGACATATATCTATCATTACAGCAAAACAGCATTGATACAGCATGATAATGAGATGAGCAATTACAACATAAACAACAATAAGTAAACAACCAAGGTGGCAAAGATAAGTGCATATAAGAGACCATGTACACGGGCAATGGACCCATCACGATCAGGCTGGCTGACATATATAATCGATATGCAAAGTGGAGTATAAAAACACGGAACATTCTGTATTTATATATACATTTATCATCAAAGGGTAAAGATAAATTGTCTGCAAACATGTCAAGATGCACAACCAAGCCTATGTCTATATCTTATGAAGGCCTGCCAGATATTTTTCGGGGTTTGTGTTCGTGGCATAATATCAGCTAATTCATTTTCCTGGCACGAGCAATAGTGTAGAAATTCCACCCATTGAATCTTGGATGGGGCCGTTGGGGAGATCCAACGCCGGGCAATCATCAGTTTCCCTGCTGCAATGGCTACTTGAATGAAGCGAGAGTGAATGTAGGAAAGTTTTGGTATGTCATATAAAAAGACCAGCTGGGGGGTCAGGTTCAGGGTGCAATTGACAATCTGTGACATGGCATTAATTATGTCAGACCAGAACTCTGCAATGTCCGGGCAACCCCAGGTAAGATGAAGAAAATCTGCTCCCACAACCCCGCATTTAGCACACCCAACAGAGGTGGAATGATATATTTTGTTCAATTTCTGTGGCGTATAATAACTCATATTTAAAAATTTATAGTGAACCAATCTCAGATTCATTGCAAATGAAATAGATTTCGTCAATGCACATGCATTCCCCCAGACAACATCATCCACCTCAATGTTTAAAAGTGCTTCCCATTTTGTTTTCAGAGTTTCAGAACTAGTACTTAAGGCAGTTCTAAGCACTCTATATATCAGAGATATTTGGTGTCGAGCTCCAATTGAGGTCATGCAGTGACGTATCAACAGATTCTCCGCTGGTTCTGCCGGCAAATCTCCCCATCTCTTGAACATAGCGTGTTTCAAGCGATTCCAAATTAAAATGTTCATGAAACCCCCCCCAGCCATGTCAACAATATCTTTATCATTGCGTAGCTTGCCTCTATCAAAAATATCCTCTAGTGTTATTAGGCCCATGTCCATCCAAGGGCGAAATGTCGACTCTGATAAGTCAGGATGTTCGCCATCTACATCCCATAAGGACAGGAACTCGCTATACATTTGACCCCCAGCAAGCTTTCCATTCACTAATCGCCATACGTGGAGTCCAGTCTTAGCTGGTCCAATAGGACCAGACAGCTTCATCCTATTGTCAACAAGGAGCCTGTCAGCTTTACCCCGAGGAAACCATCTCTTCTCCATAAGCACCCCTGGATCAGCGTTCCCGCCATCCAGCCACTTTATAATATGCGAAATATTTGCAGCACAATAGTATTTATAAATATCAGGGAGCTCGAATCCACCGTCTTGATATGATTTGGTGAGGGTGGAATAAGCTATTCTAGGGATTCTGTTATTCCAAATAAAAGAGGTGAAGATGGATTGTATGGCCTTAAAGTAGGACTGGGGAAGACTAATAGCAATTGTGTTAAAAAAATATAATATTTTCGGTAATAGCGCCATTTTAACCAAGGAAATTCTACCGGCCAGATCTAAAGGTAACTTCGACCAGGTCTGAGTTAGCCCCTTAAATGTGTGTATCAGCGGTTTATAATTGTCGTCAAATAGCTGTGAATGTGATGCTGATAGCTTAACACCTAGGTATTTGAAATTCACCGAACATACCTGAATTTGGGGGTTAGTCAATACGGACGGGGCCTTTTTTCCCGCCGGGTAATATTGTGTTTTCTTAAAGTTAATCTGGTATCCCGAGAATATCCCATGTGAGGTAAGAATCTCTTCTAGAACAGAATATGATCTGGCTGGATCTTTCAAGACAACTAGCAGATCATCCGCGTACGCAATCGCTATATTAGGGGTGCCATTAATACGCACTCCTGCATCAGCTAGTTCCACACGCAGTCTTGCCATAAGAGGCTCCATGGCTACTGCAAAAAGCGCCGCCGAAAGGGGGCAGCCCTGCCTCGTGCCTCTATTTATATGGATCTTTTCAGATCTGGAACCATTCACAAAAATGTGTGCGGAAACATTGGAGTACAAAATTCCCACCCATCTACAAAAAGCAGGTCCAAACCCCATGCGTTCCAAGGTGGCCCTTAAATACCCCCAATGAACACAATCGAACGCTTTGAAAGCGTCAAACGAGATCACCCCGAGCGTCGCTGGAGCATGCGGCGCCAGTAGGATATTCACTACCCTGCGTATAGCAGTCGCAGTTGACCTCAGAGGGACAAAGCCGCATTGATCTCCATGAATCAGTGAAGTAAGCACCGGGAACAGCCTATTTGCCAGGAGCTTAGCTATCAGCTTAATATCTGAGTTGATGAGTGACAAAGGCCTGTAGCTATCACATGTCAGGGACGATCCTCCGGGTTTCAGGAGGAGGACCATTTTAGCTGAGTTCAAGTCTGGTGGAATGACCCCCCTCTCAAAAAACTCCTCGAATAAGGATAGCATGTGTGGTACTAATTTTTGCTTATAGAACTTATAGAATTCATTAGTAAGCCCATCAGGGCCCGGAGCTTTACCATCTTTCATTTGGCCCAAACAGTCTAACAATTCATCTTGCGTAAATGGGGCATCAAGGGATTCCCTCTGTTCCATGGACAACACAGGGAGGTCAATATATGATAAATATTCAGCAATCTGATCATCCTCCACTGAGCTAGATTGGTGATAAAGGTGAGACATATGAGAGTGAAGTGTATTAAGGATGACCAAGGGGTCAGGGGAAACCAAGTGATCCGGACCCTCCAGCTGTGTAATTGCACCCCTCTTTCTATGTGACGAAATCATCCTTGCTAGCAAGGAGGAGGGCTTGCCAGCCTGCCAGTAATAACATGCTTTTCTGGGCTTATCTAATATGTTGGCCTCTTCGTTCGCCAGATCTATAAATACCTGTCTTCCCCGCTGAACAGCCAGCCAGGCAGTGTCAGATGGGTCCTTTAGATAGTCATCATCCAGTTGACGGAGCAACGACTCCTGTGCATGGAGTTTACTACGCACTCGATGCAACACACCACCTGTAATGGAGCCCACAAACCCTCTCAGCACACATTTAAACGCTGCCCATCTAGTTGCACAGGATGTGTCCTCCAACTTATTCATATCAAAATACATCTCTATCTGGTCAGAAAGCTGTACTTCCAATTCAGGCACTACAAGAATATGTTTTTTAAAGGACCAGTTTAACATTTTAGGGTAGCTTCTAAGCCAGTCAAGCGTCATCTTCACCGCATAGTGGTCAGACACTGCACTCACCAGTACTTTAATGCCTGCCATGCAGCCGTACATTTTTGAGGTAATAAGGAATCTATCTATACGGGAGTAGCTTTTGTGAGCAGCAGAATAAAAGGTAAAACCATTTGTTTTAGGATGACTTACTCGCCAGACATCAAGCAGCTCAAATACATCCATGTATTGTAATACCACACGTGCACTACCAGACAAACCACATCTAGTTAGAGCAGACCTGTCTAGTTTCGTTGACGTGACCAGGTTAAAGTCCCCGCCCAGAACCCAGGGGACTGCTTCCCATTTCTCCAGCTTATTGAAAAGAGAGTGGAAAAATTCCGGCATATCACATGCTGGAGCATATATATTAATCAACACCACCGCTTGACCCATAATACAACAATGCAAGATAATAAATCTACCGGCTGGGTCGATTACCTTCTCGAATAAAAGAAATGGGATATCAGATTTAATCAATATGAAGACACCCCTTGCATTCTCCGAGTAGGAGGTAGAAAATCTTGTGTCACCCCACGACGGCAGAAAATTAGCCATGTTGTCTGCCGTTCTATGAGTTTCCTGTAGGAAGAGAATAGCGGCATCCTGCTTTACACAAAACAACTCAATCTTCTGCTTTTTCAATTTATCCCCCATACCTTTAAGGTTCCAGGAGAGCAAAGAGAGTTGACGAATCCCAGTCACCTCATCCATAGTCTAAGTGTAAGAGATGAAGCCTCTGAACATCCCACCTGTAAACACTCCAAGCCCATTGCAGCCCGTCGTGCACTGCCTCCATCCCCATGACCCCCACAGCACCCCCATGCCACGCTGAAAAAAGCAACATTAAAAGCAACCTCATGAAGTTTCTATAAACATTCGTCCAAATAAACAACATCTCTCGCTGCAACAGTTACGAGAGAAAACAGTAAACACTGTCTATTACACCAGCTCGTGGAGTCACAGACAGACAAAACACTATTGGGAGACACACAATGAGACCCAAACCTCGGTCCCATTCCACCCACCAACTATTAGCACTTATAGCGCCTATAAAAATCACAAATAGGGAACAGCTTTATTGTAGGCCTCTGTCAGTGTTCCCCGAAAAATGCATGTCAAGGGCGGGGCCTTCATGCCTGCATTCTGTGGGGTGAGAGGCGGGAGCACATCTCACATTATTTAGCAGATCCGATCGCACTCAACTGAAGCACCGAACCATGCCCACCGTTGAGATCTGCAAAGCGGCCCATACTTTGTCCAGGTGACCGACATGTGGTACTGCATCATACGGGAGACACCCTCCGAATAAAATCCCGCATTGGTAGTTTATCTTGAAGCAGTAGATTTAATGCAGCAGTAGGGGGCAGTCTCATGAGCTACGTATATTGACGGGAACATAACGTGTAGGGCGTGCCTTTGCCTCTGCCAATGACCATCTCCTTGGCGACCGTACAGTCCCGTGGGGAGGCGCCCTCCATCCAAGCCAGACTGATGGCCATGCCCCCAAATTCAACGCCAGGATGCACCGCCACAAAGCACCATGCAGTTACCAACCAGCTCCAGCAGGAGGCACTCACCCACACCTGCCCGTTTGATTTCAGGAGAAGGGGTCTCGTAGACGTTGAAGCAAAAAATAAAAAATAAACTGCCGAGCACCAATGTCCCGTTCAGATGAAAAACAAAACAGTCCACTCATGCACTCACCGCCTCCGTCTCAATTTGGCTAGCAGATGTAGCCTCGGCACTTTGGGCATTCTGGGCAATTCTTTCTGCGCGACGCTTCATATTTTGTTCGATGAACTCACATGCCCTCCTTGGATCAGTATAGAACACAGTCTTGCCGTTATGGATAAAACGTAATTTCGCAGGGTAAAGCATTGCATAAGCTACGCCCCGGAGCCTCAGCATTTCTTTCGCCTTGTCGAATTTCTTCCGCTCCTGTTGGACAGGAATCGATAAATCCTGATAAAAGGAAAGAGTCATATTCTGATATTTAATGGTCTGCTGTTGCCTGGCGGCATCCAAAACTACATCTCTGTCCCTATAGTGTAAGAACCGCATAATAAGCGGTCTCGACCTATCACCTGGGGCAGGGCGCGTGGGACCGATCCGATGTGCCCTCACGATGGAGAAAAACTTGGTGAACGGAGCGGCAGGGAAAAGCTCCCGAATCAGACTCTCACAAAAGGCTGCCGCGTCCCCCCTCTCCATCTGCTCATGTAATCCAAGTACACGGACATTGTTCCGCCTGCTTCTGTTTTCCATATCGTCGATTTTATCATGGCATAGTTTTAGCATGAACACTGAGTCAGAGCTCGTTTTCTGCATAGGTGTTACGGTGTCCTCCACCTCCGACACACGCTGCTCCATCTCCTTCAGGCGGTCCTCAAATCCGTTCTGCCGTTGTTGCAGGAGATCGAATTTTATTTCAAGCCTGTCTGTTTTTGCATTTATCTCCGACCTGAATTGCTTAATTTCCGCCAACACCACTTGTAGGTCCGTTGCAGCGGGTATCGGCTGCCCATCTTTAGGACTGTCACCACCGCCACCAGCCCGAGCTGACAGTTGGTGTCGCCCATCCCCCAACAATGGCCGCTCCGGGGCTGATTCAATAAAGGCTTGTATACTCCGTTGTTTCTTGTTGCCCTGTCGAGTCATTACGTTCGGCGAGTGCAGCAGATATTCACCGACCTGACAGAAGTGATAAAAAGGCCAAGTTCGTTCGGCAAGCGGCAATTTAGCAGGGTAACGGTTGGCGCCGGTCCGGGAGCGAGGTGACACACGTCTGACTACCTCGGCATCCCCCGTGGTCTCCACCTTGCAGAGTATTTTTGATTTGTAGTTCCCAGTTCCAAACTTTCACTGCGGAGTGCCCCTCAATAGCCACGTAAGTAAAAAGAGCGCAGCGCTTGGTCTTTTGATGAGCCCACTCCGCTCCCTGCTCTTTAAAGTTTACCCAGCGCTCCAATTGCGAACCTGTTTGGGCGTCTATGGGCTTTTATGGGCTTGTAAATAATATTGAAAAGACCAAAACCATGAGGCTTTGGAGGAATGCGGTGACGAAATGTTGATTTATAAATAGAACGAAATTAGAAAATGGAATAGCTTTGTTTACTTAGGGTTTAATTTTAATAAAAATTTGAGTTGGAAGGATCATGTGAAAATGAGATTTGGAAAAGCTCGTGCTGAGGTACTCGGACTGTGTACTTTTAATAAGAAATATGGGGATAATAGTTGTTGTCCCTATTTAAAAGTATATGAAGGGAAGTGCTATCAGTGGCCCTCTTTGGAGCAGGACTATGGGGGCTACACAGGTGGGGCGGAGTTTCGACTCCCCAGCCTTATACACCGCAGAAAAGTGGGCGATCCATTCAGACGGAAGGATCGACGGATTGGTGCAAGATGACAAGTCTGCTCCACTAACTAATTCATTTAAAACTTTCCAATAGTCCCTTGAGCCTGCTTTTGCTAGACAGTCGAGAAAATATAATTTTTCAAGCTTAGCGGACGTTTTTGCATTACACACTGTCTTCTTATAGAGGGTTCTCGCTGTCATAATCGCTGACTGGTTACGTGGGATTTCTTTGCAAACCGATATGAGGTCCCGTTTGGCCTCAGAGCACGACTTATTAAACCACCCTCTATGTGTATTATTGCGTGAGCCTGGCTTCATTTCCGATGACAAATTCACCGAAATAAAGTTAAAAAATGAATTGACAGAGGAAATACGGTCCATCCCGCTAGTTTGAGCGATGACATTTAAGAGGGAATTACCCGTAGGTGATGAGAGAATGTTTTCAAGAAATTTCTCGTGCATGTCCTTACGCCAGCGAATTTTACGTCTATTGGCATATAATTCTAGTTCAGGTTGGTGTAGTGATGGAATAGGAATAAGTGAACCTTCCCAGAGGCCACTGCATTCAAGAATTAGGGTGCAATGGTCAGATAGAAATTGGTCTCCGACCCTGAAGTTAGAGAACATATCCCAAATATTGCCAGACATAAAGATGAAATCAATAAAGGACTGCCCCCTTGATCTATATGTTGTAGCTGCTGGGGAGTCCAATGTTGATCTTCCATTCCGGGCATATAAACCCAGTTTTTCCATGCTTTTATACAAGAGCTGGCCATATCTATCAGTCCTACATGGGCCCCCTTTTACAGGCTCGATGTCCCAGATCTCACTTTCGTCTCCCCGATTAGAATTCCATTTTTTGGCAGAAATTTGACAATTAAAATCGCCACACAAGATAATACCCTTGTGGGTGGTTTTGCCGTTCGCATGGGCCAAGATCAGTGACTCAAGGCATTACAAATCATTAATAAACAGCCCCTCCCATGGTTTAAAATAAACATTACAAAGTAGAAAATTGTCCCCGCTAGGCAAAGCTAAGCTTAACATTTGAATATTAGAGCAATTTGTACAAAGGTTAGTAATCGAGCCCGTAAAAGTATTCCGTAGGTAGAAGGATAGACCGCCACTGTTGTGGCCATGAACACTCGGTTGGGCTGGTACATGAAATGATCTAAACCCCTCAAGTTCATTTGGACTCATATCCCAAGTCTCTTGGATAAACATACAGCTCAATGTATCTATAAACTTCATAAACTCCGGATCACCGCTCTTGCTGGCAAAGCCTGCACAATTCCAAGATACCCATAATGGCCCAGCCTTCAGGGGTAGGTGCTCGAGGTCGGTAGAGTTGGCTACTATATTGTGGTAGAGGGCAGGCCATTGTCTAGTGTTACGGAATAGATTGTGATTTACCACGAGGGCTGATTCATGAGCTTGTAACAGATCGCTAATAAAACTAGAATCAGAGGTTAGACACTTAGGAATTGAACTGGCAGTGGAGCAAGATCGCAGGTGGTCCGGTAGCTGTCAATCATTAGCGTTTAAATCAGCCAAACACCCAAATCGATTTTGTAAAAAAGGAGTATAAACATTAGGTCTATTAACGTTAGCATAATTCTCATATACAGTATTTCTGTTGGTGTTGGCCTGATTTGCATGAAGTCGGGAAGGAGTAATTGTGCCAATGGGGGCATTAAAGATATTTGAGGGTCTAAATTGTGGCTCTGTGTTGGAATACTGAGAGGTTACCGTATACAAGTTAGGCAGGAAATTTGGGCGAAACGGATTATTTTGGGGGGGTAATGGGACCGGCGTTGTCAAATTTTGGTGGTGTCTTACAATGTTCGGGGTCAAATAGAATGCACCTAAATTCTGGATTGGGATATTTCGGTGGGCATGATTGTATTCAGTGGCAATTGTATGGATATAGGCAGCCAGGTCTTCATTCCATAATTCTATGGACACACAATCCCCCTGCCACGTTTTTCTGTTTGGGCCTACCCATTTACTACGAACAATGGCTCTGATGTCTTTGGGTTTAATGACAGAAATCCCAGTTGATTCCAAGTGTTCGATGGATCTTGATTTGAGGTAATTCGTTGTCTCCAGTCCCTTAGTGACAATAGGGACATTCACAAGGATAAACATACACTTTGTGGCTTCAGGTGGAAAATGCACAACTGGGGGCGTTTCAAATGGTCTCTTGTTCGGGACCGAACGTTGGCTGATAGGTAATAAAGAAATATTGTTGCGTGTTTGTAGATTCATTAAAGGTTGTATAACAGGTTGTGTGGAAGATAAGTTTATTAGAGACTGGACGACCGGGCTGATAGAAGGAGGAATTACAATGGGGGGTGCCGGGGCTATGAGTCTGGTAGAGCCCGGGTCCAGCTGAATAGCTGGGGATGGTATTTCTGTCAAATTCGCAGACATGGTCTTCCTAGGTAGCGGGTGGTTACTATAGATGCTGCATAGGGTTTTCAGGGTGGAAGTTGAAGTATCCAATTGTTTGTTAAAATAGGACGATTGGGCATCTAAGGCTTGCCTAGATTCAAGCATAAACGTATTTAACTTACTATCTAGTAAAGTGACAAGTCTCTTTACTGCGGCTACCTCATCGATAGTTGTTTTCAGCATGCGTAATATTTCATCCGTTTGTCCTACCGGTGGGTGTGCATTGAAGGGGTTACCTACTTTCTTAGGAGGCTCATTATTAGAAGGTTTCTTAGGGACAGGTTCTTTGACAGAAGCCGGTTGTTTTCTCTTACTGGGGGCTGTGGTTTTAGCACTAAACACCACTACGACTCCTTTAGATGGCATCGGCTGAGTGGGGTCAAACACCAGGTTAGGAGATTGGGATAAACGATCTGATAGCGATTCCACATTCGGCTGTGAGTCGGGTATCAAAATGGGGCTTACAGGGTTAACTGGTGAATCAGTCACGGGGAGTGGGGACGGGGGTGTCTGAATCAGTGGGCGGCCCGAGTTGTCAATAGCATGGATCATCGCTAGAATAGGAGTTGGGTTCTTAGGATTGGGTTTATCGAGAATAGTCTGATTGGGCTTAGGTGAACCCGGCACCGGGGACGTGAGGGGATGGGCTGGTTTCAGAAAAAAATTTCCCAAGGTGCTCTGGAAATAGTTCTCGTTAGAGTTACCTTGCTGTTTGTTTTTATCTTGGTGGTTTGCCATTGTAGGTTACTAAATAACAGGTTCCCCAAAATCCTTTGACTATAGGAGCAGGGCCCCGGTTGTACAGGGAAACTAGAAATAAACAGAAAGTAGTAATGTCGGTACGTATTCACCGGAATCACTGGTTCACCCTCAGACAATAGGGCAAAAGAAAATAAAATCACAAATGCAGATCTTTGTAAACAATAAAACAATACTATTGGGGTGGGCTATCTTCGACCAAGCCTCACCTTCAGATACTAATTCACAGGGCTATGCAATATCTCATGCAGCTGTATAAAAGGAGACAGGTTGCTGCGAACACACACAATTGGTTTGAAGCAAAACGCTTAAAATGCACAGTTCCCACTCGTAATCGACTTACATTAACAGGAGATCACAGTTCCGTAGTACAATAAAATAGACCGGCGAGTTGGGAGGGCAATGGAATAAAGGAATTTTTAAAATAACATGAAAATAAATAAAGTAGGAAATGTCTCCTGTAGTTCTGATTGCCTCCAGAAGGGGATACGTGGAGGCGAATAAAGCACATGACCTGAATGTTGCCCTCTGTAGTGCCCACATGCATGGGTACTCTTCGTCTGCAATTGTTGCGGTCTCCTTACTGCTCCTGCATGCGCTATTTTTTTCCTGTTAGGGACACACTGTCTATCTCTTGTAATTATTGTTACCTCGTACAGGCGTAGAATACTGTATTTACAGTTGACTTTTTAATGTAATGCTCCTGTCCTTGGCGTTAACTCTCTTTTTGGATCTGACTTTCAGTGTGATGTCAACCACGAGAGGGTGATCCGGCCAGAGGACGGCGAGAGCT
>JAXIUV010000092.1:0-11238 GCA_035593885.1 Eurycea paludicola | reverse complement strand
GAAGTTCCTATAGCCCCCACGTGTTGTAATGCCAAGGAAATACTGCGGGGAGATGGAAAAAAAGGTAAAAATAAAGCTACCAAAACTGACACAGAGGTGGAAATTAATAAATCTAATAAGCTATCCAAACCCACTAGCAGTAGAAGTAAACCGGACAAAAATAATATAAAAGAAAATGTTAGTATTTATGGTGAGAAAACAAAAACTACATCAAAAGAACCAACTAAGCGCACCATTAAAAAAACTCCCAAAGCATCTGAAGCCTATAATGACCAAAAAATTCAGAATGAAAAAGGAAATAGCATGCTCTACTGTACCCCGAAATATATTACTAAAAAGGAAAGCTATAAAAAGAAGATATTCTTTAATAGATATTCATTTATAGCAATGGCCAAATCTATCAGTGGCCTAAAACACATTAAAAACAACCATGTGCTTGCGGTGGATTTTATTGAAGGCAAATATGGAGCAATCAACACAACTAGAATTGAATTGATAGATCCATTATGTAAGAAAACGTTGCTTAAATATAAAAAAGAGTTCTTTGATAAAGGAATAATAGTTCAACCAAGGTATAAACCAACTAATATTGGACCTACTAATGAGGAAATAAATAATGCCTTTCTTCCTAAAAGCAAGACTGTGAAAAAACGACACATTAGTGAAGAATCTGAAAACAGTATGGACCTATCTGAAAATGATGAGGTACTTACAATGAGCAGTGATGAGAATAATATTGAGGACTTGATTGTAAGTGGGGATGACTATAATACGAATGATGAGACTGATATGGATGAATAGGGGTGTATCATATATGTAGCGACCTGGAACAGCTCAGGTTATTTCAGGAATAATGCTTCAAAAATGTTTCCTGAGCTGTACTGCAAAAATGAGATTGTGTTATGTCAAGAAACTTGGAGCTTAAAACCCTTAACAGTAACGGGATATCAGTCATTCACAGTTAACGCTGAAAAAACTAGTCATGGCCACAACTCTGGTGGCTTAGCCACTTTCGTTAGTACATCGTTAAATTGGCAAGTAACTGATGTGGATGTTGTAAATAGTGGGATGCTATTATTAAAATATAACTGTATTTCTCATAAAATAGCAAAATCTCGTCAGCTATGGTTGTTGAATCTATACAATAATCCGGCAAATAGCTGGTCAAAAAATCTGGAGAATTTGTGCATATTAAATGAGATCACATGTGTGGCTCTTGATTTAGGCATTCTGCTGATAGTAGGTGGTGATTTTAATCACGACCTAAGAAAATCAGCGATAAAAAATTCTAATTATAAGTGTACGCTCTTAAACATCCTAAATGAGAATGATCTTCATGTTGTGGACATTCCAAGCTGTAATTATACCTTTCAAAGGGGAAGTAGCAATTCAATGATAGATTATCTCATAGTCCCTAATTGGATTAATATTGACAAATCCAAAGCTTCTGCGTTAGAATGTGTTGAAAGCGACCATAGACTTAACAATTACAATTACAACTGGTATTATTGAAAAATATAACTTCATGAATATGGAAATGTCTAATGTATTACCTACTTACGCCAAAGTTATGAGAAAAATAAAAAATGAGCTATGGATTGCGAGTGGAATTAGACCTTTAAAGCCTATAACGTGGTTTGACCTAGACTGTAAAAGAACCAAGGCTAGGTCTAACAAGGAATTGAGATGCACTAGATTTATTAGTGATCCAGTTATGAGGAATTGTATGAAAAAGAAAATTTATAGGGAACGCAGAATTTTCTATGCCCAGAAAAGGAAAATATTTTTTAATAAAAGATGGGAAATACTTGAGAATAGTTTAAAAGATAAAGATCAGAGAGCTTTTTGGAAATTAGTATCGGAACAGAATGGGATAAGTGTGGTGAACGATAATATATCTCGAAAAATATGGGAATCATTCATATCGAAGAAATTTGCAGGACACAGATATGACACAAAGTTGGAATATATTTATAATCCTGTTATAACCCCCCCAATGTTGGTTGAGAACATTAAAGCGATCATCACTAAATGCCCCTCGTCTAGGGCACCTGGACCCGATGGGCTACCCATTGTATTTTTGAAGAATAATTTAGATCTATGGTCTATCATCTTAACCAAACTATTTAATGCAATTTTAATGAATGGTAAATTACCGTCTAGTTGGAAAGGTTCAATATGTGGTCCCGTATACAAAAAAGGAATTGTGTGGTAATTATAGGCTACTTGCGATATCGGATTCAAGTAGTAAAATATTTGCCAAGTATCTATTGAACTTACTGTGGGATTGGGTAGACAAAAATAACATACTCCCGATTACCCAGGGTGGTTTTCGTCCTGGTGGAAGTACCCTGAACCAATGTCTTGCATTGAATATGTTAGTACAAAAATATGTCAAAAGGAATGCTATTCTCTATTCATGCTTCATTGACTTTTCCAGTGCTTTCGACACTGTGGATCGCAATCAACTATGGAAACTGTTAATTGACCTAGGCTGCCCAGTACAAATTGTGTACCTGATAGAGAGTTTTTATAATAAATCATGGTTTAAAGTACGTTATTCCAGCAAGTATGAACTGTCCAGATGTATTAAAACTTGCAGGGGGTAAAGCAGGGGTGCGTTTTAGCACCCCTGCTTTACAATTTGTATGTTTCAGAGTTATCAACTGTTCTGGGTGATTGCTTGAATATTGTCCCTCCGAAAATAGACAATCATCCTGTAAATGATATGTGTTATGCAGATGACACTGTCATCCTGGATTTAACATCTTGGGGCCTTCAAGCAAAAATTAATAAACTTGTTGACTGGTGTGATCTAAAAGGACTAAGAATTAACATAGATAAAACTAAAATCATGATGTTTAGAAAAAAGAAACATGGTCAAAAATTGAATGTAAGCTTTGAATTTGGGGGACAAAAGATCGAATGTGTAGAAACCTATTGTTACCTTGGTTTAAACTTCCATTATACAGGTACCTGGAATATGCATCTGCAGATTATTGAAGTCTAAACTATGTGGAATACATAAATTTGCAGCTAATAATAGCTGTAGGAACTTTATAACTTTGATCAGATTGTATAGTACTACAATAGTTCCAATGATCTTATATGGGGTAGAAATAGGGGGACTAAATATTGGAGGAAGCCTAGCGAAGATGGAGAATAAATTGTTACGCTTATTGACTGGTACTCCTTCTAGCACTCCTGGAATAGTAAGCCTATGTGAAATGAACTTGATCAGTCTAGATTTGATTGCGGAAGGAAAAATATAAAAAAATTATTCTGGTCTCTGTAAAAATAATAACAAGTTCCTTAGTGGCTTGGCTATAAAAGAAATATGTAACACTACATTTAGTACCACTAATGCCATGTTGAAAGAAATAATGCTGGTTGCTGACAAATGGTATACAAATCTAACTTTGATTAATATTGCTGATATCACGAAAGAACAAATGAAACTAGATAAATGGAAAATGTCAAATGAATTAAAGGAGGAGAGGCTATTTAAATATAGCTCCCTGCGTAGATATTATCGTGTCTATATTATTGGAGCATTACCTTCATATATTACATCTATGTCATCTTTGGTGTTGTCCAAATTTTACTTCAAATTTAGAACATCGGTGCTAGAACGGATTGTTAATGTTAAAAGTCCATGTCATCAATACTGCGATTGTAACAAAGACATAGACAATTATTGGATACATTTAACATGCGAATGTGGTAACTTTGTTGTTCAACGGGAAAGATGGTTAAAACGGCACTTATCCGGAATTATAGGAAATCATGCAAAAATGCTGGTTTTAATGAATTTTAGTGACATATATAAAATTGCACATTTATTTGACTATTTTAAACAAATTGGTGTACTTAATCCAAAAGGGAATTTAATTGAAATAAGTTAAATCAAAGAATGTACTATTTATTTATTATATTGTACTAATTATGAACTTGTAAAATGTACTGTATCTGTATTGCTGCTATTACTCCGTTTTGCTGCTATACATTCTCTGCACTTTAATTGTGTATGATTTATTTTATTGTAAATGTAATGATTTGTAATTTTTATGCTTTTATGTATTAAGTTACAAATAAAGCTTATTTTGAATTGATTGATGTTCTCATGCCTGCAACGGCCAACTTGATTAGTAAAATGCCTGCCAGTCTGGGGCCTGGCCGTAAACTATTGTTCCAGGGTTGTACTTCAAAGAAACAGAAACCTTTCTTCAGGGGAAATGGTCAATTACTCCGCCCTTCGCACCTAGTCGTGAAGAGCCAAGAGGGAGCCTGGAGAACATGAAACCAAAAGTAGCTATAGGCAGGGAATCTGCCCTGTAACCCAGGCTCTGGGGCCCAGAGGAAAACTTTGATAGAGTAACAGTGGCCACTAGTGTTCAAATATTGCGAACCCTGTAACAAATCGTGCATAAGTGCTAAAAATCCAAGACTCGGCATAGTTGTAGCTGATTTGTAGGCCAAGCGCTCGCATCGAATTCATGTAGCTGCGCCACTCACAGCCATACAGTAGTTATAGTTTGTAAACCTTGTAAAATTGCGAAATTAATAGTTGTGATAATTTAAAGTGATTCAAGCGATACATGAGACAAATCCTGAAACATGCTGAAAATGTGAAGCATATTGCTCGCACACACACTTAGAAAAACCCATTTTTGTGTAAATTTCCTTTTGAAAGTCGTACAAACACATAAAGAAATTCCTCGTAAACCCTTTTGTAAATAAGAAATACTGAGCAAAGTTAATAATCAACACGAGTGCTGCAAACCGTAGTTATAAAACACGAGAACACCACACACGTAAAAGTAAAGTTTAGGAGTTCCGACCCCTTGCTTGCTGATGTCACCACAGAGCCCTCACATAGGGACGTAAACGAGAGGGGAGTTGGTGTTCTATAAAGCTCCAGCTCAGAAGGGGGAGGCATTCATTATACTTCTTCTTACCTCTTTTTCATTTTCCACCTTCCTGATGACCTACAAACCTGCAATTCTGCTATCCAGAGAAGAGAAAGGAGGGGCTACCCTTCTGGCAACCCATTTAGATAACTTTGCAGCTGCACCATTCTGGTGTACCTGGCAACCCAGCAACCCTTAAGATTCCAGCGATTACATATCGTTGATGCAACTTTTAATCCTGCAACTGCCCCCTCTTGAGGCCCACTTTAACCAACTATCCAAGGATCAGACTGGAGGAGGGGATTATTCTCATTATTTCAGATCCCTGCCCCCTGATCCTTTCTGCAAACCTTCAACCTGCAGGGACAAGGCCTTGCTGGCCTTTAGGTTGCCAAACAGCGATTTCGCTGCAGCCCAGAACATTTGCTTGCAATCCAAGAGACCCGAATCCATGCACCAGCGTGGTAGTATTTTGCCTAGAGGTGGAACCTGATGTCGCAAGCCCATTCCGGTCGAGTCCAGTCCTTTGCCTGACCAGATCGTGTGGCTTAACTGAGGGAAATCCGTGCTGTTCGGTGTCAGGTAGCAGAAATAGTAATCAGAGGTGAGCATGCAATGAGAAAACTGACCGTAATAGATTTGGAAAACCATTAATCAGAAACTGTGTAATAAATTGACTAGCGGGATAAATTGCATTGGGTGCATATTCTTGTATTTCCCCTAGGCTGTTAACAATCTTCTTTCCGAACTGCTTAGACTGTGAGAGGAAAACCTGGAATCAGGGGAGGGAATATTTAACTATGTATGTCCTGTCTCCTCCTTCCTCCACAGCGGACGCAGCAATCCAAAGTAATTACGTTGTGCGAATTGTCAAAATTATGTAGGGAGCATTAGAAATATTGTATCTCACCCATTCCTTCCACAGCGGATTTCATCTTTAACTCATTACGTATTGTAACCATCATTGGAAAAGATTGTGTAACACAAGATAATTGAAGTATTCTAGCTGATGTGATGTTTTGTGATTTAGAACTGTAATAGAGAAACTGTTTAGCGTGTAATCTTATAGTAATCAATTGAAGAATTTATCATTAACCCCATGTTCTTGTGAATTAGTAATACGTAGATGTATAGGAACCCAGAAATAGAAAATAGAAAATTGTCGTGGTGATTAAGAATAACAAAAACACAGACAGCACAGCTTACACTTTCGCGATACCCTGCAACTGTGTAACCTAACCAAAATTGACTCAGTAAACCCCATAACATTTCTGAGAGCGCCTTGTGCCTTTCAGAAAAACACCAGTCTGAAGAAAAAATATTTTGTGAATCCGAAAGCAAGCAGTAGCGATGTCAATAGCTTTCACCGAAACCTAGAAATCAACCCTGTAATCCAAAGAAACTGTTAGAATGAGAAAATAGCAACCACAAGTTACCGATCAGCTATTATTGTGAGAAACCTAAGGAATATTGAAACTGCCAATTGTGCAAAAGAATTGTTTAAGCTATTAAACCAAATGAGAATATATGTAACCATTTACGAGTCAACTGCAGAACAAACAAAAACCAAGGAAAAAGAAACAAACCTGTGTAAATATATCTATGAACGCTGTAAATTTACTTATTTTTGTAATAAAATTCAAAAACTCACCAGTCTGGTTATTTCAGAAAAGAAAATTGCATTGTTATCGATATTTATTGAAGAGAATAAGCGTTGGTATCGCCAATAGCGAATGCGTCCAGCAATCAAGAAGAGTGTGTTCAACAGAGTAAGTGTGATATTGGCTATAAACCAACAGTGGTGCCAACTAACTCAAAGTCGACGAGATTCCCCGAGGTATTCATCAACAGGGTGAATAACCCATCTAGTATTTAATATTAAAAATTAAACAAGAACTTGGAAGGTGCCAGTCTGAGCAAGGCTGGTACAGTGATTAGGTCAGCGATTACATTATTTCCTAAGGGGACCAGCGACACTGTATTAAAGATAGAAGTGTTACTTTTCCTTTCCTCCCGGGTTTTCCCTACAGTTTAACCTTTCATGAAGAATTCTGTTTCCAATGTTTCCATTTAGCTACCAATTCAACTGTAGCTTCTCTTTCAGCTGAGGAGATATATTCTATTCCCTCTCCCTATCGTCATTTGTAATGGGTTGTTAGCCTAACTGAAGCTGCTGCTTTGCCCCCTCTTCACCCGTATGATTGTGTGATTGATCTTGTGCCAGGCCAACCCATTCCTCATGGGCACATTTATTCGCATAGCCCTAATGAGGAACAGGTATTACGTGAATATATTAATGAGAGTTTAAGGAAAGGTTTTTTTCATTCGTCTAGCTCATCTGGAGGGGTACCTATTTTTTTGTTGCGAAGAAGTCAGGGGAGTTGTGGCCCTGCATTGTTTACCATGAGCTCAATGACATCACCATCAAGAGTCAGTGCTCTCTACCTCTTATCCTGGATCTCATAGATCAGGTGAGAGACACTCAGTGGTTCACCAAGTTGGACCTGCGGGGACCTTATAACCTCATTAGAATGAGTGCAAAACTGTTTTCAAGAACAAGTTTGGACACTACAAGTACTCGGTCATGCTTTTCGGTTTCTGCAAAAACCCCACAGCCTTTCACTTTTTCTTCACTGACATTCTTTGAGACTTGTTAGGAGTTTTGCTGGCTGTGTACCTAGACAATATTTTAATCTATTCAACGTCACTAGAGGAGTATGAAAAGCATGACATTTGTACTTTAGAACGCCTCCTTAAATATAAGATAGAGGCCAAATTGTCAAAATGCCAGTTTCATACCGAAAGAGTAGAATATTTAGGATGCATACTTCGGTCTGGGAGTGTTGAGATGTACTAGTCAAGTCTCAGCCATCCTGGAATGACCAAGAACCACTACTGTAAAAGAATACAAAAACTAATTGGATTCACCAATTTTTATCGCAGTTTTATTCCACAATTTTCTCATTTACAGTAATTTCTCCTTTGACTCAGTTAACTAGAAAGCGAGACCTTTTGTATGGAGTACTCTTCAGGAAGATGCTTTTTCTGCATTCAAAGAGCAATTCTGTTCGTCTTTCGTTTTAATCCAATCTGACCCATCTAAGCAATTTATTTTAGAGGTGGATGCCATAGGCTCAGACCTGGGGCAATTTTCTCCAGCTGAATGCAATTATTACATTTTTAATAAGGAGTTTTTTTAATTTATTTTTTATTATGCATATTAGTAACATAGGTACATAGAAAAGACAGCGGATGTATGAACACAATTATCTCATAAAAATGCATGACATGAAAATAAACAACATTTACATTTTATAAACGTGGTGACCAGCATTAAAACAAAAAGTCTGTTGTTGCATGTTGAGCACAAGAGGGAGATGATGCTGCACATAAACCTAAAGAAGCTGATTGACATACACCCTTATTACGAGTCACGAGGAGGGCATGAAAACTTGAGTAAAAACTGCCTGATTACGAGTTTACGAGAAATTTCAAGTTCAATGAGGATTTTGCTGAAACTCGTAATCTGGTTGGTTTTGCTATAGGAGATTGCCATAGAAAAAGCACCCGTATTATGAGTTTCACAAAATCCTCTTTGAGCTTGAAATTTATTGTAAACTCATAATCAGGCAGTTTTAACTCAAGTTTCTATGCCCTCCTCATGACTCATAATAAGGAGCTAGCAATGATGAGAAAAGGGTGTCTTGAGGCATATGTAATACTCATTTATACAAAGAGATATTGAAAGCATTTAGGTGTCAGTTCCATAGATCGCATATATCATTACAATAGATAGAATTTCCGTTGCCATATCAAGGTGTAATCTATGTAAAACTCAGAAATGATACCAACAACTTTCATATTACTGTTGGTTGCAGCTTGTTACAGAACGTTTTCCAAAGGTCTATGCTCAACTGTTTCTTTGGGGTTTGGGGATGAGTGTACATGATGGCTAATTCGTTATCGGCGTGGCGAAACAAGGTGTTTCCCCAAGCATACAAGTTGGGAGGTTGTAAACGTTTCCAATGGCGGGCGAGTTGCTGCATAGCCGTCGCTGCAGCAAGTCTGGCAAATTTCGCATGCTTATTTATTGCGGGAATCTTGGTGATGATTTCCAGCAGCCAAATTTGGGGGGTGGGAGGAAAGATCTGCCTATACAATTAAGTGTAGTATGAATGACGAATTCCCAGAACAAGTGTATTGCACGACATTCCCAGACTAAATGCAAATAGGTGGGCCTATCCTGGGGACATCTAAAACATGTACATTGCTCAGAACCCTGCAGTTTAGCCAACATCTGTGGTGTGACATATGTCCGATGGAGTAGGTTGTGTTGGATGAGTTGGAGTGAGGAGGAGCTTGCTGAATTAGGTGGACTTTCTAATGCTTGGGACCAATGCCTCTCTGTAAATTCAATGCCTAATTCCTCCTGCCACTTCAATCTTTTCTCTAAAAGATGTGTACAGCTTAGTTGTGTAAGGGCAGCATATAGAATCGAGAGGAAACCTGCACCAGGACTCAAGTCTGCTAGGAGTTGCAATAGGGTAGTTATTGGTGGCTCATGAGGGTAAGTGTCCCATGTTTGTTTTGCCACTTTCTCAAGGCAATATAGTGCAAATACTGGCCTGCGTTTAGGGAGAAGGAGAATACAGCTTGTTCGTGTGTGATAAACGCGCCATCTGGGAAGAGGGGTGACATTTTTGTACAGCCTCCTTCCATCCATGCTATGTAGTTAAAGGACTATAACAGCTTCGAGAATGTGGGAGAGACCATTTGTCTATCGTTGGTGCATATATCGGTTACAGGTGAAGTTTCTTGACCAATGTGTTTCAGCAGTATTTGGGGGCTTGCGCCAATAGAAAAAGTTCTTTTATTTTAAAATCCTGATTCAAAAGCAAACCTGTTATAGGCAAATGTTCTACAGCTGTGCTTAGCGATTGAGACTCTGGACTCTAATCTTCTGACAGCCATTGGTTTGCATACCTCAACTGTGATGCCCAGTAATATAATTCGATATTCGGAACCGATAGGCCTCCTTCTGCTTTAGGCAGCATGAGAACTTGTATATTGACCCAATGCCTTTGTGTACCCCAAATAAAATCAGAGAATCGGGTATGCAGTTTTTTAAACCAATGGGAGGGGATTCTATGTGGCATAACCTGCAGGACATATAAGAGATGTGCTTGTATTATCATTTTTAGGAGAGAGATTCTACCTGCCGTAGATAATGGTAGACCAGTCCATAAAGAGAGTTTGTGGGAGATATATGAATCAAGCTTACTCAGACTTCTGTCACTCGTATGAGAGAGATCACTGGAGAAATAAACTCCCAGATAACGTACATCTATCGACTGCCATGGGACTCCTATTTGTGGGAGGTATTCAGGGGGGCAATAACAATACAATAACAGCTGTGAATATCTGAACATATTCTAACTTAGTTCCCAATAGCACACTCTGTTAGCGCACTACTGAGACGGAGTTACCCTGATGTCTACTTATTAGATCAATTCTTGGGTATAAACAAGAATGCTCAATGGATAGAGATCAAAAAGAGCCAGTTGATCTAGAGTAATGCGATACTGGTTTTCATGCTCCAAAGGTTCACCTATGTAAGTCATTGGGGGCCGGGCCAGGGTTTAACAGGCTCTGGCTTGGCAGTTCCTGCGAAGAATGTTGGGTCAATATCAGCGTTGGTACTCCCTCTGGCGGGGTTAATTTCCTGCTGGATCGGGTATGTCTGACACTGCTCGAGGAGTGGTTTGGCGATGAAAGGTGGGATCGTGGAGTGGATTCCATCAGGGCTCTGTTATTGTGTCCTAGATCAGTGTCATGAGGAGTACTGTACATGAGTTGCTGCGGGTCGCTGAGGCTGCTATCTGTAGAAGAGGATATCTCTAGTCTTGGCCGTCTTCTGTAGTGGGATGATGATTTCTCTGTCGGTGGAGGCGTCCGCTGATTTCTGGATGCCCAGTTGGTGGAGCGTGAGCTGGTCATTATCATGGATTATATACTGAGTGTTTGACACTCGTAGAACATGTAGAACTAGTTTTAGGCCCTGATTATGAGTGACTCACAAATTGGGAGTCACTCGGTAAAACACTTGATAAGGAATTATCAAGTGTTTTACCATCGCTATTAACGATTCTAGAGATTACGTGTCCCTAAAATCGTTAATTGCGAGTGATATTTTGCGAGTAAAAACACCCGTTTTTTGCATGTGTTTTCACTCACAAAATGCCATATTTGGAATTTCAATAGTTATTTTAAAAGTAAATAACGTTTGGTAATGACCAAACGTTAAAAAATGAAATGATGGAAAAAAGAT
>JAXIUV010000091.1:0-11261 GCA_035593885.1 Eurycea paludicola | reverse complement strand
AAAACAGGTTTGCAGTGGAATTGGCTTTTTACAATAGAAGACCATATTTTTTTGATTGTAAAGACTGAATGGGCTCTTTCTCCAACTTGCGTAAATTAGAGGATGGAATAGTAAATCTATTCCCCTCCAGTTAAAAAACTCCACAAGTTGGCTCTTTCCCCGACCTGCTCAGACTGGAGGATGGAATAATAAATATATTCCCTTCAGTTATACAAAAAAAAGAATTGACGCCTTCTCCGACTTGCTCAGACTGGAGGATGGAATAGTAAATCTATTTCATCAAGTTAGTAAAAATGCAAATTGCCTCTTTCACCGAATTGCTTAGACTGGAGAATGGAATGGGCAATCTATCCCCCTCCACTTTTAAACACAAAAACAACAGTTGCTGTATTGGAAACAGTGAACTGGTGCAAATTTGGGAAGTGCACTGTTTGTGCTTATTTTTCCTGCGCACTATAACTAATGCAGGTGCACTTTAATGTGGGCGCTCTAATTTCCAATGCCTGAATTTCAAATGCCAATATTTCATGGAAACCAAAAACCCACCAACTAGTGGTATGTCACTGATCCAATCCCACCTCTTTGGCACATTATAGAAGAATTCAATAGCCTTATCTAAATAGCATAGGATAGCGTAGGTGGGTAAGCGCCCGCTCCCTCCCACTAGCTTGCAGATAGAGAAATGGCTCTGCAATCCTGGGCCATTTCCTGATCTGCAAGCCGGGTGGTGTGGGGGCACACAGGACTAACTGGCCGGCGGGAATCGGGATACCAGGAAATCCAACAAACTATGACTGCCTCTGAATGTTTTCACCCTCACCCCCGGAACAATTCCTGCAGATGCCCATGTTTGGAGTAGCGGTGCTGTGCTGGGAGAGGCTCGGTAGGCAGGCCTGCAGACTTCAGTGGAGTACTCAGGATACTTCTACAGAATAAGCCTGGCGTCAAACAATGAGTTATGTTGCCTAACAGCATAATTTCCTGCTGCAAAACAAAGCCAGTTTGGGACATATGTTTCCATTTGCATTGTGTCAATAAATGACAGTGGTCTAAATTGGATGAGAGAAGAAACGTGGCCTATGTAGACAACACAAGCTTACGTTGCGTAGGGCAAGGTTAGCTCGGGAAACTTGTCTGGCTAAAACCACAGGTTGCTGTCCTCAAAGGTATGCTCACCTATGACACACATCAATTCTGCCGGCAGGATGGAGGTGGAACCCAGCCTAGCCTCCTGGAGAGGGGCAAGGGCAGTTGGTCTCCCTAACACAGTTGGCAGCAAAAATAAAACAACAATTATTCTTGGCTGTAGGGACAAAAGTTAGGAGAGAAGAGAACAGAACATCATATACATTTGTCTCACCAAGATGATAAGTTTGGATCAAGGCACTCGGGACCTCAGGGACTGGCACGGGACACCACTGTCACCGGACAGGATAGGTCTGCACTCAGGATACCGCTCACAGTCTCGTCAGAGAACACCGGTCAGCTGAAAAATCCAGCAAAGAAGTCTAGCCGAAGGGCATTACCCTCTAGGAAGTGAGACACAGAAGTTGTGCATAGCACTAGCTTGGTGCGGTTGTCGGTCACAGGCAGTGATGGAGTGTGCACAAAATATCCTATTGCTAAAAGCCTCAGAGACAGATTAGTGAACCAGACTCAGATAAGCCAGGCTAAGTGTCTGGTCAAGAACGAGAGAGAAGGAAGCAAAGAAAGAAGAAAGTGTGTTGAAGTGTGCAGCGCATATAGCTACAAAAGCTTGGTCTCCTCTTCCCAAAACCTATAGAAAAATGTACACCAAATGTATATTGGGGCAGTACCAAAAACAATCTTTCTGCAAAACAACACCCCCAAAAATGAAACCAAAAGGAATGCACAGAAGGGAAGAGTGAGAGGAAGCAAAAGAAACACAATTCCGGACGCCATGAATAAGGTTGCTTCGAGTGCAGTAGACCCTCGCGTCTCATTCCTTTGGTAATTAGGCTGTCGATCTTCTATGTTTCATTTTTTCCATACTCCATTCTGCATATCTCCTATCCGGTCTGTGCTGCTCCGAGGGGTCTTTGCCTGCTAGGGATTCCTGGGTCCATGGTTCGTCCCCTCCTTGGTACGCTCTCCCCTTGGGCAGTGGGGCTCTGTGTCCTCAGGTCCTGAATGGGCTCCACCTTCCACCTTCCCTCCTGTCCATCCTCCACCTGCTTTTCACTCCTGTGTCTTCTCTCCATCCCGGTTCCAGAGTTTAACAACAATCTAGGGCAGCTAGATCTGTCTGGGGATTGCTTAACTTCTGACTCGCAGTGGTCCTTGGTGTTCTTCCCCAGGGTTCCAGGTTTCACGAAGTCCAAGGCAGCTAGATCTGCCTGGGGAATTCTGTGGGATTTGACTCCCTCTTAGTTGCCTCCGTTTGTGTCCTTGTACGTACTCCGGTGCTTGGCTTCTGTCCCTTCTTCTGCTCCCGTCTTCTTTCTTCAGGGCACCTTCGCAGGGTTACAATCCATACCTCCTGTGTCCTTCCATCATCAGGGGGGTTTTTACCTCATTTTTGTAAACAAATCAAGTTTTGAAGGAGAATGCAAAGTATAGCTGAAATTGTGCCCCTTTAACCACGCTCTGAAAAATGTACCTAGTTGCACGACTAATTCACCCTCTCAGGCCCTAATCACAGACCCATCTAATCGGGAAGTCATAGACTAAAGAAAGTTAAGATAGAGTTAATAGACAGTGCCAACTGGGCTCTGCCTAGAGCGGGGGGAGCCCTAGTGGTCTTGAGCTGGGCTCGAGCTGAACCTTGGGCTCAGCTCGGCAGGAATTTAACTCCTAGAGCCCAGCTCGAGCCCAGGGCTGAGCTGGAAATTGTAAAAATGCACATACCCTACACAACATCAGGAAGACTCAGCAAGAATTCACCGAAGCAATGGACACCTGCGAAGCCCTACTCACACAGGAAACAAAGAAGGGGAATCAACTCAACCTTATGAAACGCGTACATCAGGAGAGTTGGACAACACCCACCAAAAAGGCGAAGAATGGGGAGGAATATGAAGATCCTACGAGATCACCACGAGGGAACACACTTTCGACATTGAGAGAAGCAGACCCCACACCTATGGACGAGAACCCACCAGAGACAGACAAGGAATAGAAGAATGGGAACTCAGAAACGGTCGAAGATTTCCACCCAGCTAGGGCGCCTCACCTGATAAACAACCAACGCCTAGCTACGGGACCAACACTAGACCAGCAACCCCTCCACAGGATCAATCGCCCCCCCTCCGACAAAAAAGAAAGACAAACAACACTGCCTAAACTGCATCCTCCTGAATGTCCGCTCCATGAACAAACACAGCGACATCAGAGACCTCCTGGAGAACCATATGCCAACATCATATTCATCACAGAAACATGGCTCAAAGACCACGACCGAGGACCCATCATTCAGGCCTCCATACCCCCAGGATACAGAATCACCACGGTAAACAGATCATCACACGCAGGAGGCATCGCCATCATCACAAAGTCCCACTTCAAAATCACTGCAGAGAACACCAGGAAACAACCAGGGTTTGAACATCTCCTCCTCAAATGTAACCCGGACCCCAACAACTCACTCTCCTTTCTCCTAATCTACAGACCTCCAAAAGAACACAAGCCATCGTTCCCCGACAACCTGGCGGACTTCATCACCACCATCCTGAACAAGCATCCAAACATCACGATCCTGGGGGACCTGAACAACCACCTCGAAATGCCGGGAGACTCGCACGCAAAGAAAATCAACACCTACATGAAAACGCTGGGACTATCACAGCTGGTCAGAGGCAAAAGTCAGAAATTCGGCCACACACTGGACGCAATCTACGCAGACAAGGACACGACGCACATCAAGGACAGCTTCCCCGCTTACTGGACGGACCACTGGATCATCACCTTCTACATCCAACTCAAGGGTACTCGCCGAAAGCTAGAAAGCAACAAGACCCTAGAAGAAAAACATAAAAGCTGGAGAAAACTGAACACCAACCCTCAAGTCAAAGTATGGTTCGAAGAACACCTTCCAGACACACAGACGCTTCACACCCCTCTGGAAGGGCCATCAGCCCTCGACATCTGCATCACAGAGGCCTCCAAACTATTCGCGCCGGAAAAACCCAGGAAATGCAGCACAAAGAAGAGACAAGAATGGCACTCAGAAGAGCTCAGGGAGAAAAAACGCGAACACCGCGCTCTGGAGAGACGATGGCTAAAGACCCAGGACGAACACACTAAACTCCAGCTGATAAAACAAAGAAGAGCGCTAAACTACGCGATCAAGACAAAAAAGA
Organism: Eurycea paludicola; assembly: GCA_035593885.1. NCBI lineage: Eukaryota > Metazoa > Chordata > Amphibia > Caudata > Plethodontidae > Eurycea > Eurycea paludicola. The sequence continues at coordinate 6,942 of JAXIUV010000091.1, read as the reverse complement.
AGGCACACTACACAGGTAGAATCCTCAACTCCAAGAACACCGCCAAAGAACTCTTCAGGATCATAGAGGAGTTCAAGAAACCAGAAGCCCTGGAGACACCGACGCCAAAAAGTCAACTCCTCTGTGACAACATCGCCAACCACTTCACAGACAAAATCAACAGACTCTGCAACCGCCCGAAAACGGACAAGAAAGACCCGACACCCTCAATACATCCCCGCCGAACTAACACCTCCAGCTGCCAAGTGCTGCAGTTGACACCGTTTTCCTGCCTTGGACGACTTGTTTGCTGTAGAGAAAAGTTTCAAACTGCATCTGACTGTCTCCCCGGACTTGCTCCGAGTGCGCTGGACGTTGTTCCCCCATTTTGGAGAATTTCTGGACAGTACCCTGGATTACAATTCCCAAGAGATATTTGTTTCCGGGTCATTTTGAACAGGCCACGCCCCCCTGTGTACAAAGTCAATGGCAGCAGCGAAGCGCAGCCAAGTGCTGCCAAGTGCTGCAGTTGACGCAGTTTTCCTGCCTTGGACAACTTGTTTGCTGTGGAGAAAAGTTTTAAACTGCATCTGACTCTCTCCCCTGACTTACGCCGAGTGCCCTGGACGTTGTTCCCCCATTTTGGAGAATTGCTGGACAGTACCCTGGGTGAGCTCTTTTGTGCCGTAGCTTACCAAATCACCTTCTTAACATGCGCTAAATGCGCCATTCTTGCTACGTGCCTCCCCTAACGCCTCCAAACGGCTGGAATAGCGAACTTTTATGGGCTTTGCCCACTTGTATTACAAGTGTTAAATTGAGTTTTTATTTTTTGTTAAAATTTGTCTGAGCTTTTCTACTTCCTAATATTGTGGTATCATTGTTCAATTCATTGTTCAATTAATGTTGTATAGATTGACCCATGTATGGTGGATGCACTACGTACTCTAATTGCGCCATTTTTTGACATTCTTTGTTGCAGACTACAATTCCTAAGAGGCATTTGTTTCCGGGTCATTTTGAAAAGGCCACCCCCCCCCCCGTGTACAAAGTCAACTGCAGCGGCAAAGCGCAGCGAAGTGCTGCCAAGTGCTGCAGTTGACGCAGTTAACGCAGGGAGCGCGGGAGCGTGGCGTCTAACGGTATTGACTAAGCTACAAACTATCTTGTTGTCCCTGTTATCCCTGTAGTGATATTCTTTTATGCCACTGCGGTAGCATAATTTTACAACTTGATACTTGCTGTGTTGGTTGCTTTACTATCAATTACATAACATTGTTGACTACCATAGAATACCTTCCTTATTGTATAATCTGTGTTTACATCGATATGGTGGTCACGCGAGCTAAATCGTCAGAGGCCCAGGCATTAAACGAACCAGATAAGGAGACAAATTGTCCCCATACATCTACATCTACATCTACCCCAAAAATCAGACATTGCCTGCCACCTGTCATTTTACACCTCTTTTTGCTCCTGATTTGTCCGTTCATGATGATCCAGTACGGAAAATTATGAATTTTTCTTTAAACGACGATTCCCTGATAGCGGTTAGTGTCCATCAGAACTTGTCTCTTATAACTACTGAAAAACCTGATTCACTGCTGGGCCTTAGTATTCATAATAACTTGTCCTTTAATGTTGAAGAAATAGATACTGGAAAAAACGTAAAGTCACATATAAACAACATTCAACTTGACTTACCCTCCGAAACATCTCCAAAAACTGATATTGCCCCTAATGAACTTAGTATTCAACCGGTGATAAGTAATAACGATGCCCAAGTTCTGCCTGTAAACAGTCCTACTGCCTTAACAACTTCTATGCCAGGCATTGCCAATGAAAGTGCGAATACTGGACAAATAGTAAAATCTAATATGTCCCAAGAGGCTGACGAGCTCTTAACGGTGATCCCCAACTACCTGCTGAGATTCACTAAGGCAATATCAGATATGAATGCCATATTGACAAAGCAGAGCGCTAAGCTGGGGGCTCTCGACTCCCAACTTAGGGATCTAAAAGTAGCCAATGATAACCATATGACTGAAAGTGGATACTTTGTGTAACGAACAGAAACTGCTGGCCTCAACTACGTCAAAAACGTATATGGAATGCCAGCGGATTTCTTTGAAATTAGATCCCCTGGAGAAAGACCTCAAAACAAAACTAGCCCAGGAAATTAATGTCCCTACGAGCACCCCTGTCCTCATCACGTTAACACATATGCCAATAAGCGCTATTCGATCTTCTGCCACCAACACAGGGAGACCCCCTCACCCAAGTACATCATTGCCAATCTCCCAACAGGGTCAAATCACAATGAACTTACAACAACAACCATCCCCCAATTTTTTGATAAAGGCTAAAGTTCAGCCCCCTCCACGACCTCTTATGCCTCCTCAATTTGCAAAACCATGAGCAAATAATTCAACATTACAAAACCACCTTAACCCTTTTCCTCAAAGACCCCCTAGAGCTCAATTTAATCCAAGAATTACTCATTTTACAAATCCCCAGGTGAATTCCCAAGAAGTGGTCATTCCCAAGAAAAACAAACCTGGAAATCAGGAGAGCTGAGAGAATCATAGAAAAAGGTCGGGTCATTCCCCGGTAGATCTATCTCCTCCCCCAATAGTTCCTAAACGAGTACAATGCCGTAGGAAAAGTAGCGACTCCCTCATCTTTAGGCGCATATTCACTAAAGAAGACTAAGAGGATAAGCATACTTTCCATGTATTTGCCTTTTTGCGCCTCTGTAAATTACATTTCGAACTATCTTCAATAGCCAGAAAGGACATAAACTCCTATTCTTATTATGACAACGGCGGATCTTCACTTACACGACTTATAGTCTGCAAGCCTTTTGTCAACGAAAACGTTCTCGACAAAATAGACTTCTTTAACAGGATGGGCATTGACGTTCTTGAGGATATTGTACTAGATAGGGCCTTGGGTTGCCAGAAGCCTGCTAGGCCTTCTAAAACAAAGGCTGGTAATTGCCAAGTTTTAAACACCACTACTTATGCAAATGAATATGAAGAAAGTTTTGCTGGAAATGCTCCAACTGACTGCATTTTAATGGAGGAGAGCGAGGTTGTTCTTTAGCCTCTCAGGCAAATGTAACTTTAGCTACTTGGAATGTGGCAGGCTTCACCCGGTTATCACAAATCCAGGGTATCACAGAGATTCTAAATAGTTATGATATATTATTTCTCCAAGAAACTTGGTCCTTAGAGGACATCCATATTCAAGGATTTAACATTATTTCACAACATGCTGCTAGAAGTGACATGGGCCATCATTCTGGGGGAAATTGAATCGCCCTAAATCTAAAATTAAATTGGTGCCCGTTTACTGCTTGGGCCGAGATACCTGTAATTTTGTGTATCAGGGTGCAAGCCAATCACTATTTGCCAGGACATTCTGACCACATTATACTGTGCTGTTTTTGCTTTCGACCATTGTACCTAACCACTTCTTTTGGTGTTACTTTTCTAAATGATGTGAAAAGGCTGTTGTCTACCATCAAAGAATCTTATGCCCTACATCTGTGGATGTGTGGAAGAGATTTTAATTTGCCATTGCATTTATACTTATCTATGTTTGAACCAGACTTAATTGTAAGAGAACTTTCTAATGTGATAACCGCTCTCCCTATCCAAAAATCTTCTCAAAACCTGGTGTGGGGATTTGTAGAACTTTTTGCGGAACTTGATTTGAATATTCTCCCTGAAAAATTATTAACAGATTGTTTTACACCATTTACATTTAAAAGGGGTGAATGCTCCTCATACATAGACTACTGTCTATTGTCCACTCCGCTGGTTATGCAAGGCTTACCCTCTCAAGCTATATGGAATAATATGAGCAACCATTCTAGGCTGGTCACTATTGTCCCGTTGAAGTTACCTTGTTCTAATTATCACCAAATTCAACCTGTGGTAATTCAAAATCAACTTCGTATTAACTGGAAAATGTGTGCAGACCTCAACTTTGCCTCAGTCATCTCAGAATTGGTCTCTAGTATTAAAGTGGATGACCAAGACAAACTGGATGATGAGCGTTCATATAATACTTTAATAGCTTCCTTTGTGAGAACCATTCCTCATTACTCCTACCAGCATAGGAAGAATCTTCCCCACAAACCACGGTTCGATGAAGCTTGCCTTATAGCCAAACACACTCTGCGCAAAGCTATTCGTGATAAGATCGCCTATCCGGCAAAGGTTGTGCAAGCCAAAGTGGATTATCTGAGGTTAATCCATCTTAAAAGAACCACTTACAGAGACAACTTGTGGGATTCCTTGGTGTTGCCATCTAACAAACCTAATTCCTATTCGTTTTGGAGCATAATAAAAAATATAATAACTCCATGTTCGATAGCATCGCCAGACTTGGCAATTAATGAAACTGACTGGGCTTTTTATCTGCCCATCTTGTATAATGCTATTGAACACCCCCTTCTCAATATATGGGCTACCCCAAGTTGGGGACTTACTGTTGACAAATTATTATGCCATCTATAACCTTGACTACCTCAAGAGCAGCCGGACCAGATGGTCTACACCCGAAAATTCTTTCCCTAAACCCTGAGCTATGGGCCAGTATTTTAACACCCTATTTTAATAAAGTAATTGAAACAGGGATAGTTCCCGATAGTTGGCGCAGGGCCATCCTATTCCCAGTGTACAAGAAGGGCCCACGGACTGACCCCGCAAACTATTGTTTGCTCGCAATGTTGGATACGTGCGGAAAATTATTCGCTAAAGTTCTCTTTTTAACGCCTACAGTCTTGGTGTGAGACCAACCACACAATCCATTTCACCCAGGTGGGATTTCAAAAATTGCCATTCCACCCTGGATCATGCCTTTCTTCTGGATCATCTTTATAATAAATATTGTAGAAAAAAGCAGCAAATGATCTATGTCGCCTTTATAGACCTGGCGAAAGCATTTGATAAAATCCCTCGGTCCCTCCCTTGGCGTAAATTAATCACCATGGGCGTAGACAGTTCCCTATTAGGTCTGATTGTTCAACTGTACTCGGAGACCTGGGCAAAAGTCCAGTTCGGTTGTAAGGGCGAAACAACCGATCGCATGAAGGTCTCATCTGGTTTAAAACAGGGATGTGTCTTGGCACCGTCCCTGTTTAATTTATTCATCTATGACCTACCTGAGATCTTAAGTTCCATACATTCATTTTCTCCGAGAGTTGGTGACACGGAAGTACCCCTGCTTTCCTTCGCCGATGATATGGCCTTAATAGACCTTACCCCTGTAGGCCTTCAGCGAAAGCTGGATAGTTTGGCAACTTACTGTCAGTTAAATCAACTGACAGTAAATGTTGCTAAGACAAAAATTAACATTATGGGTAGAAAAGTAAAAAAACACCCTAATTTGTTCCTAAACGGTGAAAGGATAGATATTGTCCCTTGTTATACTTACTCGGGCTTGATTTTTAATAACAAGGGGAATTGGAATGACCATTTGGCCCTGGTGAAAATTCAAATGTTTTCCTTAACACACACCTTTTTAAGGCTGAAACATTCTATGGGAAACCATACTATCAGTCACATTAGAAAATGCTATTTGACCAAGGTTGTCCCTGCTATCCTCTACGGGGCTGAAATTTGGGGCCAGTCAATGAGCGAAGACCTAAAGATAATGGAAGGTGTATTTTGGAAGAAAATATTGGGTCTTCCTGGATGCACTATTATGGAGTCCATTCGAAGTGACCTAGGATTGTTTGCTCTCGATGCTGAAGTCTACCTGCGGCGCCTTAGATATCTCAAAAAGCTAGCTGCTATGGAAAATGGCTCCTTGGTTTCTAAATCTTTTGCAGAGGCCATCAGCTATGGCCCAGCAAACTCATTAACTTTGATCACAACTCCTAGGGTTTCCACCTTAAAAATCACCCCATATTTGTCCTTGACTCTAATAATTTATCGAGCACGGTCACGCGACTAGAATTTCTCATGGCTGATTTGACGGCCAACTTAGCCTACTGTGTAGACAAGAGTACTCTAGCACAATTTCTTTTGAGCAAAACCACAGTAGGTATGGAAGAATTCTTTCTCAGCTGTGAATCCAATGTGGTTCTTCGCTCGTACCTCAAAATGAGATACGGTATCCTCCCAATCAACGCATATCTCCTTTCACGAAACAACATACCCAAAGAGGCTCGCTGGTGCTCTTATGGATGCAATCAGGTCGATAACATCATGCATCTTTTCTTTGAATGTCCTGATACTAGTATTCTAACAAAAAAATGGTTACCTTTTTTAACCCCTGATAACCTTTGTTCTTTCTGGCTGGAAATAAGTTTTGACAAGATGGTTAAATTTCATTGTTTTTTCAAAGAGGCTTTTTCTTTTCGGAAATGTGTATTTTAATTATATGTTACCATGTTTTACTAATCTGTAATATGCTTTCTTTCTGTACTTATCTTATTGCTTTGATGCAAATAAAGATTATTTTAAACATAACACCTCCAGAACACAAGATGACGCACTTCGCAGAACTGACGGAAGGAGAATTCCTGCACCTAGTTAAGGGAAGCAAAGCTACAGGCTCGCCAGAAGACCCTTGCCCACCCCACATCCTGAAGGAACTCCTGCTAACCATCCCATGCCTCCGGGAAGCTGCAAGAATCACCATCAACACCTCTCTCAAGGAAGGACTAGTCGCATCAAGCAGGAAAAGAGCATTCGTCAAACCCCTCCAAAAGAAGACTGACTCGGACCCAGAAATCCCGGACAACTACCGCCCAGTGACAAACATAGGCTACCTGGCAAAACTCGAGGAAAAAGCAGCGTTCTTACAACTATCAAAATTCGTGGAAGCTCACAAACTCCTCAACGACCACCAGGTGGGTTTCAGGAAAGGCAGGAGCACGGAATCCGCCACCACCGCCATCTTGGAAGACCTGAAACTCATCGCAGACAAAAATGAAGCAGCAGCCCT
>JAXIUV010000090.1:0-11321 GCA_035593885.1 Eurycea paludicola | reverse complement strand
TGTTTGGAGGTGACTTGTAGTTTTCTTCCTTGAAAATCAATGGCTGTTCTGTCAGTCTCATGACATATGCAGATGACATTGTCATGATGGCAACTGGCTTGCAAAGAAATGATCAGCATTAAATGAAAACTGCACTATGAACCATCTTCTCGAATAATTGGTCCCATATGAAAATAATGTTTACTCAAAAAAGCATCAACCGTGAAAAGAGCAAATTTGGAGGCCAATAGATTTACTGTTCCATCCTCCATTCTGTGCAAGACAAGGAAAGAGCCAAATCGGTAATGTGCATAATGGAGGGGAATAGATTTACTATTCGATCATCCAGCCTGTACAAGTTGAGCAAAAGCTAATTTACTGTTGTTTATCCAACATGATTCTTCCGTTGGTGTTCTGAATATTAATACGGAATTTATCAGGGATTAAAGAGTACAGGTTCAGTTGTAGGGCTGCTGTTCCAAACATATGTCCCAATGATGGGACATGCTTTTTGGAATAGCGTCCTTTATCGATTACAGCAAAGACTCCTTGCCCATTTTGTCTTTTTCCAAAAATGGGACATTACAATTTGATGTGAACCCTGCAATTGAACCCATAAACACACACAGACTTTATATTGGCCCTATAATATTAATTGATATAAATTCAGAATGATTCAGATGCCGTTTTTGAATTCATGAACCGAGAATTCTGGTTATCATCCTTCAGCTGCTATTTCATGCATTAAGCACTTTATTGATCCTACAACATTCTTTGATATCATTTGGACCAGCATGTAATCTTTCCATCCGAGAGGATGTGAGTAAGCGTATTAACTTTATGCACTAGCACTTTCATGACTATTTTGCTGCTATTCCATGATAATTGAGTTATGGTTAATCACTGGAAATATTCCATATATTAGTTATAAAGCTAAGCTGTGCTAAAATTACTATTCGCCATTTGTTATAATGGGCAGACATTTTTGCACGCAGGTTTGACGAATGCACATCAATTTGTGCATATCGTTTATCCCTTCCCAGTGATTAGTCATAAAGATTTAAAATTTAAGAAGCACCTATTGGATAATAGTATGTATATATTTATTTATTATTAATATGAAATATGTTCAATTTTAACGTATAGTCATTTAAAACGATTGCATTGTTTAGGTACCACTAGTGTATTTATTCTGTAGGATATTCAAAGATGGCGCCTGTATTTGTGTATCTGGTCCTTCTTTAGTTTCAGTGCTTTTGACAAGATTCAATGAAACAGGAAGTGTTTGTCTGTATATCTGTTGGGTGGTCACGTAATGGGGGTAGCCGGAAGAAGCCAGCTAGACTGGCGAAACGCGTCGCTCTACCCGTTTAGGGTATGGAACTGTTCTTTTTTTCACTGAGCACTCTTTTTGCACTTTAAATTGGGCATGATTTGAAGTAAATAAAGAAGATTACAAGCCCTGACGGCGAGTGCGGCTCCTGTTTTGTTTGTGCCCGTTTTGGTTTCCTTTACGCGCATTGGAGTGTTTGGATATTTCGGGTCCAGTCGGATGGAGCCCCAGGAGTTATCGCACCGGCCAGTATTTTGGTTATGAACTGGATGTCAGCGCAGTGCCAGAACCGACAACGTGAGTGGTTACTAGCCGTTATTGAAGAAACGGCACTGCTGCAGAGTGGCGATCTCTAAAAGCCACACGTGAACTGGAGTATAAATTGGAAGCGGTTTTTCATGCTGCCGGTCGACGGCTGATGTGTACGACAGGTAAGGAGAAGGGAGGGGTGGGTCCCCGCAGTACCGGAGGGTTCTGAGGGTTGACACGGTACCCCCATTCTCCCATACCATTTGTGTGCAATTACGCACTTATTAACACACGGCTGCCTGGCAACTATACTTGTGCACTCCAGAGACATTTTTTGTAACGTCATTCACATCTCCAGTTCTTCCGTCAGGTGCCTTCTACATTGAGATGCAGTAATAGTGCATTAGAAATTTTGTGTATCTTTGCACTGGGACTATTAGGTGTGTTTACATAGACTTTTCTCTTCTTTTTGGTTTTTTCACTTCCTGTGTTCATTTTTTGTCGAAGCAGAAAATGGCCAATTATTTGGCAAAGCGTGCTGGCCTCCTTAAAGACACATTTGAGGCACGAACACGGCAAGAAGGAAGTAAAGATGACAAGGGCAATGACCAATCTGGAGACCAAATTACATTGAGAGAGAGATTTTTTAAATTGGAAAAATTGTGCAAAAAAGAAGCCTCTCGCTGGTGGGAGGGCGAGACTTTGAAACAATATGTAGAAATTAAAAGAGTCCCTAGAGGACTACGCCTAATGACATTCCCTACGGATGATGATGCTGACGACGAGTTGTTGTCTGGTTGGGAAGAGAACTTTGCCACTGCCTCGAATAACATGCTAAAGATGAGGATAGCGTTCGTGGAACGGTGTCGGGCTCGACATGAAAAGGATATAGAAAGTGCCCGCCAAACAATTGATGAATTGAAAGCTGAGTCTAGCAAGAAAAATTATGAAACATTGGATAAAGTTATGAATGAGTACCAAGAAGAATTAAGAAAGAGAAAACAAACGAAATTTGTGCGTGATGAAATCGATTATAAATTGGGACGCGTATTCACTTACGCTAAGAAATATGATTATCTGTACAACAAGGAAAAATCAACAGAAAAAATGAAAAATTCTAGAAAAAATGCAAATAATGAACAGGAAGAAATGGAGGAACAGAGTGATGAACAAAGTGATGAGCTATCGAATGATAATCTTTCTTCAAGTGATGCTGAATCAGCAGACCTAAATAGAGAAATTGATGAAACTGCGGCAGGCAGTAAAAATTTTGCAGTAGAAATTTCACGTATAAGACAAACAGAACGTTTTTTAGGACAAAGAAAACAACCTCCAAGGGTCATAAAAGGAAACAACAAAAAAGGAGGGGGAGAAGGGGAAGGAAACATTCCAAAAAAAGTTCCCGAGGGTGTGAAACCAGTGATCAAGAGCAAAACAGTACAGCAAGATCGGAAGAGGAAGAAGACAGAAGCCTAATTTTTAATTTAACCGATGTTCAATTAACAGAGGCAGAATCTTCCATATTAGAAAAAGGACTGTCCTTCATTCCCTCCAGAAGGGTTGATGAGACCGAACTTGCCATCGATATCTATAGATTCCAAAGAAGTCTCAAACTTAAAAAATTCTTTGCGACAAAAAGTATGGCACATCAATCCAGTATGGAAGGGGTTGTATCAGACTTAACCGTATTTGACATTGAAAATATTTCCATGCTTACTAATCTTGACGAATCAACAGATGTACTAGATGTCAATAGTCTTATGATTGATTTGGAAATTGCTAATATAGCTCCCAAAGATAGTGGATTGAAAATACCATCAAGATTCACCCCATCTTTTCCACCTGGGAATGCGATTGATATCTTCATTAAGAACATCCAGAAAGATCTGATTAACATCTCTAAAAAACCGATCAATAAAACATGGAATCACACAAGAGAAGAAAGGGCAGCCATTGATAAGATTAAAAATGACAAACAGCGAATATTGAAACCCGCCGATAAAGGTGGCGGATTGGTTCTAATGAAAACAACTGACTATATTCAGGAAGCAAGAAGACAACTAGCTGATGGCACCACATATAGAGAGCTAATGGAAGATCCCTCAAACTTATATGCTCAAGAATTACAAGATCTTCTCACCCCTGCCTTTGAGAAAGGTCTCATTTCAGACAATGAACTTAAATACATGATTGTAACGAATGCGAGAGTTTCCGTGATGTACCATCTACCTAAAATGCATAAAGCATCAGAAGGATTTCCAAAGGGGAGGCCCATAATTTCGAGCTCAGGCTCAATGACTGAACCATTGTCACACTATGTGGATTTGCATCTTCTCCCCCTTGTACAGACACTGGCATCATATATAAAAGATTCCACTGCATTAATACGTATTCTTAATGATACTCCCTGGAATGATGGCTTTCTGTTAGTCACTATGGACGTGATTAACTTATATACTTCAATCAGACATGATGATGGACTGCGGGCAGTAGAGTATGCTCTGAAATCACGTTCTGCCAGTTTTTTTGATCACAACCAGTTCATCCTGGAAAGTATCCAGTTTGTTCTCACGCATAATTTCTTCCTTTTTGAAAGCAGGTTCTTTCTGCAGATCTGCGGCACTGCGATGGGGACCAGGCTGGCTCCCTCATATGCCAACCTCTTTATGGGGTTTTTTGAGAGGGAGCACGCCTGGTCCCCTCTTGCCGACAGATGGCAGAATAACATTGTTACCTGGAATCGCTTTATTGACGATATTTTTTTAATCTGGAGTGGAACTGTCGAAGAATTACAAGAATATGTGGCTTTTCTTAATGACAACAAAATGAATGTAAAATTGACTTTGGAATATGATGTGAGAAGTGTGGAATTTTTAGACTTGAATATTTATATCAAAGATAATGAAATGCACACTTGCACTTTTCGGAAACCAACCTCTAGAAATTCCATTTTGCACTCTACTAGCATGCACCCGGACCATAATGTAAAAAATATCCCCTATGGCGAGATGATACGTTTACGAAGAAATTGTTCTGAACAACAAACTTTTGAAAAAGAGGTGGATGAATTAAACAATAGATTCATCAAAAGAGGATACAAGAATGAATGGCTAGAATCTGCGGCCAGAAAAGTTAAGACCAGAGATCGTTCCAAATTGCTGATGGAGAAAAAAAGAGAAATGGATAAGAGCACAAAAGAACCTCTTCGATTTGTCACCAAATTTAGTATGGATTCAGATAAGATACGCTCTGTGTTCTATAAACATTGGCATGTATTACTGATGGACCCTGATCTAGGCCATACCTTACCGAAATTTCCATCCTTTTCATTCAAAAGAAACAAAAATCTTAAAGAGTTGCTCTGTTCCAGTGAACAACGTAGCCTAGGGGGTAATCTGAGGCAAAAGACACTTTTTGATGGCATATTGAAAGGACATGTAAAATGCAAAAAGACTTGTAAAACTTGTAAATTTACATTACATCATCACACTTCATTTGCTTACAATGGTTCTGCAATATACAAAATTGATAAGGAATTTGAATGCACAACCACCCATGTGATTTATGTCATCGAGTGCGTGTGTTCTCTGATTTATGTGGGAAGCACGGTCAAGGAGTACAGGGAAAGAATGCTGCAACATCTTCGAGCGATTTCTAAGAACGATCCCTCGTACCCCTTGGCCCTGCACTACAATGAGATTCACACGCCCGGTGACATAAAGGTTAAGATGTTCCCGATTGATTCGGTACCAAAATCATCACGAGGTGGTGATAGAACTAAAGGTCTGAGAAAAATAGAGTGCAAATGGATTTCCAGACTTAAAGCTGTTAGTCGGGGATTGAACAAAGACTCAGAATTGTATACCTTCATTTAAACCTGTCATTTACATTTTTTGAGAATAGCCCTAGATATGTAATATTTGTATATACTTAGCTATACTGATCATTTGCACCTTGTCTCATTCGGTTTTGAACTTCTACTTGCACTGTTCTTCTAACTACCTCATGCACTTTGCACTTTATATTGGCCCTGTGATCAATTGATATACATTTAAAATGATTCAGATGCCATTTATGAATCCATGAACCAAGAAATTTGGGTCATTATCCTTCAGCTGCTATTTCATGCATTAAGCACTTTATTGATCCTATAACATTCTTTGATATTATATGGACCAACATGTGATCCTTCCATCTGAGAGGATATGAGCAAGCGTATTAATTCTATGCACCAGCACTTTCTTGACTATTTTTTGCTGCTATTTCATGATAATTGAGTTATGATTAGTCACTGGAAATACTTCATATATTAGTTATAAAGCTAAATTGCGCCATAATTATTATTCGCCATTTGTTGTAATGGGCAGATATTTTGGCACGCAGGTTTGACGAATGCACATCAATTTGTGCATATCGTTTATTCCTCCCAGTGACTAGTCATAAAGATTTAAAATCGAAGAAGTACCTATTGGATAATAGTATGTTTATATTTATTTGTTATTACTATGAAATATGTTCTATTTTAGTGTATAGTCATTTAAAAACGATTGCATTGTCTGAGTACCACTAATGGATTTATTCTGTAGGACATTCAAAGATGGCGCCTGTATTTGTGTATCTGGTCCTTTGTTAGTTTCACTGCTTTTGACAAGATTCAATGAAACAGGAAGTGTTTGTTTTTATATCTGTTGGGTGGTCACGTAATGGGGGTAGCCGGAAGAAGCCAGCTAGACTGGCGAAACGCGTCGCTCTACCCGTTTAGGGTATGGAACTGTTCTTTTTTTCACTGAGCACTCTTTTTGCACTTTAAATTGGGCATGATTTGAAGTAAATAAAGAAGATTACAAGCCCTGACGGCGAGTGCGGCTCCTGTTTTGTTTGTGCCCGTTTTGGTTTCCTTTACGCGCATTGGAGTGTTTGGATATTTCGGGTCCAGTCGGATGGAGCCCCAGGAGTTATCGCACCGGCCAGTATTTTGGTTATGAACTGGATGTCAGCGCAGTGCCAGAACCGACAACGTGAGTGGTTACTAGCCGTTATTGAAGAAACGGCACTGCTGCAGAGTGGCGATCTCTAAAAGCCACACGTGAACTGGAGTATAAATTGGAAGCGGTTTTTCATGCTGCCGGTCGACGGCTGATGTGTACGACAGGTAAGGAGAAGGGAGGGGTGGGTCCCCGCAGTACCGGAGGGTTCTGAGGGTTGACACGGTACCCCCATTCTCCCATACCATTTGTGTGCAATTACGCACTTATTAACACACGGCTGCCTGGCAACTATACTTGTGCACTCCAGAGACATTTTTTGTAACGTCATTCACATCTCCAGTTCTTCCGTCAGGTGCCTTCTACATTGAGATGCAGTAATAGTGCATTAGAAATTTTGTGTATCTTTGCACTGGGACTATTAGGTGTGTTTACATAGACTTTTCTCTTCTTTTTGGTTTTTTCACTTCCTGTGTTCATTTTTTGTCGAAGCAGAAAATGGCCAATTATTTGGCAAAGCGTGCTGGCCTCCTTAAAGACACATTTGAGGCACGAACACGGCAAGAAGGAAGTAAAGATGACAAGGGCAATGACCAATCTGGAGACCAAATTACATTGAGAGAGAGATTTTTTAAATTGGAAAAATTGTGCAAAAAAGAAGCCTCTCGCTGGTGGGAGGGCGAGACTTTGAAACAATATGTAGAAATTAAAAGAGTCCCTAGAGGACTACGCCTAATGACATTCCCTACGGATGATGATGCTGACGACGAGTTGTTGTCTGGTTGGGAAGAGAACTTTGCCACTGCCTCGAATAACATGCTAAAGATGAGGATAGCGTTCGTGGAACGGTGTCGGGCTCGACATGAAAAGGATATAGAAAGTGCCCGCCAAACAATTGATGAATTGAAAGCTGAGTCTAGCAAGAAAAATTATGAAACATTGGATAAAGTTATGAATGAGTACCAAGAAGAATTAAGAAAGAGAAAACAAACGAAATTTGTGCGTGATGAAATCGATTATAAATTGGGACGCGTATTCACTTACGCTAAGAAATATGATTATCTGTACAACAAGGAAAAATCAACAGAAAAAATGAAAAATTCTAGAAAAAATGCAAATAATGAACAGGAAGAAATGGAGGAACAGAGTGATGAACAAAGTGATGAGCTATCGAATGATAATCTTTCTTCAAGTGATGCTGAATCAGCAGACCTAAATAGAGAAATTGATGAAACTGCGGCAGGCAGTAAAAATTTTGCAGTAGAAATTTCACGTATAAGACAAACAGAACGTTTTTTAGGACAAAGAAAACAACCTCCAAGGGTCATAAAAGGAAACAACAAAAAAGGAGGGGGAGAAGGGGAAGGAAACATTCCAAAAAAAGTTCCCGAGGGTGTGAAACCAGTGATCAAGAGCAAAACAGTACAGCAAGATCGGAAGAGGAAGAAGACAGAAGCCTAATTTTTAATTTAACCGATGTTCAATTAACAGAGGCAGAATCTTCCATATTAGAAAAAGGACTGTCCTTCATTCCCTCCAGAAGGGTTGATGAGACCGAACTTGCCATCGATATCTATAGATTCCAAAGAAGTCTCAAACTTAAAAAATTCTTTGCGACAAAAAGTATGGCACATCAATCCAGTATGGAAGGGGTTGTATCAGACTTAACCGTATTTGACATTGAAAATATTTCCATGCTTACTAATCTTGACGAATCAACAGATGTACTAGATGTCAATAGTCTTATGATTGATTTGGAAATTGCTAATATAGCTCCCAAAGATAGTGGATTGAAAATACCATCAAGATTCACCCCATCTTTTCCACCTGGGAATGCGATTGATATCTTCATTAAGAACATCCAGAAAGATCTGATTAACATCTCTAAAAAACCGATCAATAAAACATGGAATCACACAAGAGAAGAAAGGGCAGCCATTGATAAGATTAAAAATGACAAACAGCGAATATTGAAACCCGCCGATAAAGGTGGCGGATTGGTTCTAATGAAAACAACTGACTATATTCAGGAAGCAAGAAGACAACTAGCTGATGGCACCACATATAGAGAGCTAATGGAAGATCCCTCAAACTTATATGCTCAAGAATTACAAGATCTTCTCACCCCTGCCTTTGAGAAAGGTCTCATTTCAGACAATGAACTTAAATACATGATTGTAACGAATGCGAGAGTTTCCGTGATGTACCATCTACCTAAAATGCATAAAGCATCAGAAGGATTTCCAAAGGGGAGGCCCATAATTTCGAGCTCAGGCTCAATGACTGAACCATTGTCACACTATGTGGATTTGCATCTTCTCCCCCTTGTACAGACACTGGCATCATATATAAAAGATTCCACTGCATTAATACGTATTCTTAATGATACTCCCTGGAATGATGGCTTTCTGTTAGTCACTATGGACGTGATTAACTTATATACTTCAATCAGACATGATGATGGACTGCGGGCAGTAGAGTATGCTCTGAAATCACGTTCTGCCAGTTTTTTTGATCACAACCAGTTCATCCTGGAAAGTATCCAGTTTGTTCTCACGCATAATTTCTTCCTTTTTGAAAGCAGGTTCTTTCTGCAGATCTGCGGCACTGCGATGGGGACCAGGCTGGCTCCCTCATATGCCAACCTCTTTATGGGGTTTTTTGAGAGGGAGCACGCCTGGTCCCCTCTTGCCGACAGATGGCAGAATAACATTGTTACCTGGAATCGCTTTATTGACGATATTTTTTTAATCTGGAGTGGAACTGTCGAAGAATTACAAGAATATGTGGCTTTTCTTAATGACAACAAAATGAATGTAAAATTGACTTTGGAATATGATGTGAGAAGTGTGGAATTTTTAGACTTGAATATTTATATCAAAGATAATGAAATGCACACTTGCACTTTTCGGAAACCAACCTCTAGAAATTCCATTTTGCACTCTACTAGCATGCACCCGGACCATAATGTAAAAAATATCCCCTATGGCGAGATGATACGTTTACGAAGAAATTGTTCTGAACAACAAACTTTTGAAAAAGAGGTGGATGAATTAAACAATAGATTCATCAAAAGAGGATACAAGAATGAATGGCTAGAATCTGCGGCCAGAAAAGTTAAGACCAGAGATCGTTCCAAATTGCTGATGGAGAAAAAAAGAGAAATGGATAAGAGCACAAAAGAACCTCTTCGATTTGTCACCAAATTTAGTATGGATTCAGATAAGATACGCTCTGTGTTCTATAAACATTGGCATGTATTACTGATGGACCCTGATCTAGGCCATACCTTACCGAAATTTCCATCCTTTTCATTCAAAAGAAACAAAAATCTTAAAGAGTTGCTCTGTTCCAGTGAACAACGTAGCCTAGGGGGTAATCTGAGGCAAAAGACACTTTTTGATGGCATATTGAAAGGACATGTAAAATGCAAAAAGACTTGTAAAACTTGTAAATTTACATTACATCATCACACTTCATTTGCTTACAATGGTTCTGCAATATACAAAATTGATAAGGAATTTGAATGCACAACCACCCATGTGATTTATGTCATCGAGTGCGTGTGTTCTCTGATTTATGTGGGAAGCACGGTCAAGGAGTACAGGGAAAGAATGCTGCAACATCTTCGAGCGATTTCCAAGAATGATCCCTCGTACCCCTTGGCCGTGCACTACAACGAGACTCACACGCCCGGTGACATTAAGGTTAAGATGTTCCCAATTGATTTGGTGCCAAAATCATCACGAGGTGGTGATAGAACCAAAGGTCTGCGAAAAATAGAATGTAAGTGGATTTCCAGACTTAAAGCAGTCAGTCGGGGATTAAACAAAGACTCGGAGCTCTACACCTTCGTTTAAACACCTGAACTTGTCTCTTACAGAAACAGAATAGCCCTAGACATGTTCCCTCCAGTCTAGATTTGTATCCATTGTGTAAACACTATATGTATATATTTATTATTATTGATCATTTGCACTTTATTCCATTATGAACTGAACCTCTTCTTGCACTATTCTACCACACTACCTCATGCACTTTGCATTTTAAGTTGGTCCCATAATACTGTTCTACATGTATTTTGGGATGATGCAGATGCCGCTTTCAATTTATGCATAAGTAATTTTTGCAATTATTCATCTCTTGCTACCTCAGGCATTTTTGCACTTTATTTATTTTTCAATATTGTCCTATTGTATTTGGGACGATGTGGATTCCGTTCTATACTCATGCACCAGCACTTTTGCAATTGTCTACTTGCTGCTATTGCTTTACAATTGAGAAATGATTTACTGTAAGAATGCTCTATGTGTCAGTAAAGTGTTAATTTTTAGCACAGTAACAATTTATCTTCTGATAATATTGGCACTAGCTAATGCACGAATAATTCATGTATGTATATCTGTGTGCCAATATCGTGCCTTTTTCCCATCTATGATTTGATGGGTTAGACTTAGAAAGTGCTGTAATGTACAAAAATGTACAAAAATGTACAAAAGTTTATATTCTTGATTATGGAACCCGCTCTATCTCAATGTTATAGTTGTCCAAATAGACTGAAGTGCACTGATTTCATGAGGATACGGAGTCTGAAGGACATTCAAAGATGGCGACTGCATTTGTATGTTTGGTCTTTCTTTACTTTCTATGACCGGGACAAGGTGCAATGGAACAGGAAGTGTCTGTTTGTATATTTGTTGGGTGGTCACGTAATGGGGGTAGCCGGAAGAAGCCAGCGAGTCTGGCGAAACGCGTCGCTCTATCCGTTAGGGTAT
>JAXIUV010000089.1:0-11322 GCA_035593885.1 Eurycea paludicola | reverse complement strand
GTTGCCAGTCCCTCCCCCCTTTTTTTTATCTTTGTCTTTTCAACTTGCAAAAGCGCAATTTTAAATTTATATTCTTTTACATTTCACTTGTGCACAATTCACCGAAACACCTGGGACTAAGAGGACAGGTTATCAATAGAATATATGTGACAAAAGCATGACGCCACTAACACATCAAAATCTATGTGTAATGTCTGGAATGCAAACCCGGTCATAATGAGAGTTTCCCACTCCCTCTCCACCCCCTTGTTCATTACCCTGGCATTACCCATGCTCTTTCCTTCCCACCTTGTTCCCTTCCCTCCCCCGTTCCCTTCCCCCCCCCCTTTTTCCCATTTTTTGTTTCCCTTATCAATATAGGCAATTGATAACTCATGCAAGCAAGGCTCTGAGGATATGCCACGAGCATGAAACGGCCGTCAGCCTTCCAGTTCCTCTTGGAAACAATCTCTTTTCACTAGAGCACGCCAAAAAAGAAAAATACTGTCGATTGTCAAAAAATTTTTAGAAGCTCAAGTGCTCATAATGTACTAAACTTGAATGCATTGAGCTCACAACAAATAAAACAATCAGACAAATATATTTGGATTTTCAGTTCTTTCTCTTTTGAATTGTGTTGATACTCATCTATCTGAACGAAACGTTACATAAGTGGTTCATTTTTCCTGAGTCCTAGATAAATCCTGAGTCCTGGCCAGACTCAGAACCACAAGTGCACATGGTGCACACTATTTTTTCTGTAAAACAAATCACTGTAAAGTGCCTTGTGAGTCCTACATATAAAATTGGTGATTTGTACTAATTACTCCCAAATATGGATGCCATTTTTAAAGCAAGAGATGAGGAAGCCAAACTAACATTTGATGCTACTAACGAAGGAGCTGCATCCATTCCGAAGCCCATAGATACCAGCTCCCCAAGTGCAATGTATAAATTGTTGGAAACCACCATATGTCTTGAAATGACTAGATGGTGGGAAGTAAAATCGTTAGTCAATTACCTTGATTCTGAAAGATTTCCAAGAGGATTAAGGGACACCATTTTTCCACATGTTTCAATTCTAAATGAAAAACGTGGACAAGAGTGGGAAGCAAATTCGGTTGAGAATTCTCTCAATAAAACAAGAATGCTGATTCGTTGGAACGAGGAGGACAGAAATGCAGCTGAACAAAAAATTGAAGAAATTAAAAAACAAATTCAAGCAATGCAACTTAGCGAAGATCTAACTAAGAAAAATCAAACAATTCTAGACAAGATTGTCCGTGAACATCATTTGAATCTGCAAACAAAAAAACAAAGAAAATTCGCAAGAGACAGACGAGACTACCTACAAGGCAGGATCTATACTTTTCAACATAAATTTGATCATCTGTACAAAGAAATCGATGACAAGGGCACAGATCTTTCAAAATCACCATCGATCAATAGTATTATTAGTGAATCGGATGCCAGTACCGACATTGAGTCTAACCCTGGCACCAGCAACCAAACACCTGCGGAACAGGCATCACTTAGGGCCCAACTATTTATTCGTGAGCTAACAGTTCTGAAGATAGGAACAAAAATGACCAATCTACCGGGAATACCATCTAAGAAACAGCAACCAAATGAAAATAAAGGGCCCAAACCGGTGGAAAACAAACAAACCTCAGACAAAGTACAAACTAGAAAACAAACCCAACAAAATAAACCAACTAAAGGTAAGACTGGGCCCAGTCACAATCTAGTAGTCAACCTATCCTCCTACGTTCTTAATGATATGGAATTACGTATCTTAAATTTCGGACTCTCATTTTCACCAACAAAAGGTTGCAATTTTTCTAAGACCCATGAAGATCTTTATAGATTTGTGCGCAGACTCAAACTAACTAAATTTTTTGCTGGATGCAAAAACCAAACAACCATACAAACAGTGCCAGATATAAGTACTATCTCTGTTTTTGAGGCCGAACAAGCATCATACCTCCTGTCACTAAATTCAGATGCCCCCAATACTCAACAAAACTTTGCACAATATCTTATGGACCTTAATATTAATACAAACGCAAGCAAAGACAGCAACCTACAACGACCCTCTACATTCTACCCACAGATACCAGCAGGTAATAGAATTGATTTCTTTGAGAACTGTGTGATGAGAGATCTGGAACGTCTAGAGTTCCACACACACAAGAATAAATCTTCACAGGCAACCACACCCTTCAACCTAACCAAAGAAGAATCACTGGCTTTAAACAAACTAGCAAAGAACAAGGATCTAATCATCAGAGAAGCCGACAAAGGGGGCAACATTGTATTGATGGATCGTACAATGTACCTAAGGGAAGGCCTCAGACAACTAAATACCAACGAATGCTACATCAAACTATCATCCAATCCTACCATGAGGTTCATGAAAGAAATGCAAAACAAAATCGACGTGTGGACCAAAGAAGGGCTATTAACCAAGAAAGAACAAGATTATCTCAAACCTGAGAACCCCAGAATGGCACATTTATATCTATTGCCGAAAATCCACAAACAAACACTACCACCGCCATGCCGCCCAATCATAGCAGGAATTGGATCACTAACCGAAAAAATGTCTGAGCTTATAGACTTCCATCTTGCACCATTGGTCCAGATCCAACCAAGTTACTTGCAGGATTCCAAACAATTCCTTCGAGAAATACAAGACCAAACTGTGAATGAGAAAACAATCCTTGTATGCTTGGACATAGAGTCACTCTACACTTCGATTCCCCATTGCAAAGGCATAGAAGCAGTAGAGTTTCATTTGAAAACCCTTTCTGTCAGTTTCATGAACTTCAATCGAATGCTTCTAGCAATGATTTTGTTTGTACTTACACACAATTACTTTTCCTTTAACTTTGAAATTTTTTTACAGACACAAGGAACTGCCATGGGCACAAAAATGGCTCCATCATTTGCAAATCTTTACGTTGCGCACTGGGAACAGACACATGCTTGGTTAGCCACAAACACACTTTATCGTTTTGTTGATTGGTGGACACGCTATATAGACGATATTTTTTTGTTATGGTCGGGATCTGAGCACGAACTAAACCTATATGTGAACTATTTGAACAACAACAAACATAATTTGAAATTCACATGTCAGAGCAGTAAACAAGAAATCACATTCTTGGATCTACACATCCGGAAACAAAACAACACACTTCATACAAAGACTTACCGGAAAACTACTGCAACGAACTCGATTCTACATGCACAGAGCTACCATCCCAAAACTCTAATTAAGAGTATACCATACGGTGAATTTTTAAGAATAAGAAGAAACTGCTCAGATTCAACAGATTTCACCATGCAAAGTCTAGAAAGTGCTGCAAGATTCCAGAACCGAGGATATCAATGTAAAATCCTAGACGATGCTCTTCAGAGAACAAGGAAGATCAGACGACAAACACTTCTGGAACCCAAAACATACCATCCAAACAAACAGGAAAGCATCAGGTTTATTACACAATATTCTACCCAACATCAATCGATACGGTCCATCCTTAAACGACATTGGGGAATACTTACTGAAGACAAAGATCTTTCACCCAAAATTGGCTTAAATCCTCTCATGACCTTTAGAAAATTACCTACAATCAGAAACGAACTGTACAGGTACAACAAAAATCCTAAAAAAGAACCTATAGGATTTGGTACTTTTACTGGCTTTCAAAAATGTGGACGATGCGAGCTGTGTAATCAAGCCATGCACAAGAAAAAGACATTCCAATTTCATACGAGCAAAGAATATACAATACAACAATACATGAATTGTTCAAGTAAATTCGTCACGTACCTAATCGAATGCCCATGCAAAAAAATCTACATCGGTAGTACGATTCGAGAATTAAAACTAAGAATATTCGAACACAAAAGGGGAATTCTCAACAAAGACTTTAAACAGAAATTAACAGCACATTTTGTGGAAAAACACCAAGGAAAAGCAGATTTTCTGTTCTGTGGCATCGAACAGGTGTTGGATGGACGCACCAAAGAAGAAAAGGATAAAATTGTGAGACAACGGGAAGCACATTGGATTAAAACTCTTCACGCCAAAGAACATGGTCTAAACCACGAATATGAATGGTACTCTTGTATCTGTAAATCCTAAATGCGCTAAAACATGATCTTCATCATATAATTTCTAATCAAGTGACTTAAGTATATTCTGCGCATAACCTATGAGGATATAGAATGGGTCTTGGAAAAATAAATACTGAAAGCTTATTTGCAACCAAAATAATGTTTTATCACCTAAACACTGGGTCACATCTCACACCTCACTTTGAATCACGAGCACCTTTGGTGTTAGAATCTGTCCTGCTCCCTTTCTTCCTTATGGCTATGTAAGGCAACACAATGCTGAAACCAGCGTGCACATACCGTATCTTTCTTCCGCTAATTCTCAAATCTTAATTTAGTTACAATATGTTCTAGCATACAAAAAATATAATGACCGCTTTAAATGAATCACCAAATACCAAATGACAATATCAAGTCCCCTTTGTAAATATACCATTTGGACAAGTACTCTACTAGTCCCTCATTTGTTTTTATCTCACTGCCAGTCCTCTCTCTATGGCCATTACACAAGGACATGGCCGATAGTACTTCACACACTACGTACGTGAGCTAACTGAACCAGCACACCGAAGCGGCAGCCGAGCATTTTCCGGCTGTTACTCGAGACTCGTGAGGCACCGCCTCACCTTATGCCCTCCCGGACCTGAGTGGGGTAAGTGTAAATAGCTCATAAATATGCGCACGGCCAGTGCATTTAATGGTAATACGGGTCGCGCTCACTCAACTATAAACTTGGACCTCCATTATTTGGAAACTCTGTGCGTATGGCCATTCGATACAATCGAACTAATAGCCAGGCACATCACAAACATTAATAGGTTTTTACACCGTTATGACCCCATTATTTTGGGGCCTTGACTGCTCACCAACAATACCTCATAAACATGCGCACGGCCAATGCATCTAATGCGGGTCGCATCCATTTAAATGCAAACTCGGATCCCCACTATTTGAAACTTTGTGGGTATGGGCATTATATATAACTGAATTAATGGCCGCGTACACCCCAAACATCAACCGGTATTCACACCGTTATGTTCACCATCAATAGTTAAGCTAACTGGGTCCCACGGATGAGTCAACTCAAGAGGCTCACGCACGTCGAATTGGTATTTTCAAATGCACTATAGCTTGTACTCTTACAACTAGTATATTTGCATTGTGTTGCCAGCCACTTTTAATTGTTTTAATTGTCGTCTTATTTACTTGTCTTTTTGTACTTGCAACAGTGCAATTTTAATTCAATTCTTATATTCCACTTGTGCACAATTCACTGTAACACTGGGGATTAAGAGGACAGCATATCAATTGAACATATTTGATAAAAGCATCATGCCACCAACGTAATGAAATCTATGTGAAATGATGGAATGTAAACTCGATTATAATGAGAGTCTCCTACCACCTCTCCATTCCCTTGTTCATTACCCTGGCATTTTGCGCCTTCCCATTGTGTTCCCTTCCCTCCCCCGCCCCCCCTTTTCCCGTTTTGTTTCCCCTATCAATACAGGCAATTGATAACTCATGCAAGCAAGGCTCTGAGGATATGCCACAAGCATGAAACGGCCGTCAGCCTTCCAGTTCCTCTTGGAAACAATTTCTTTTCACTAGAGCACGCCAAAAAAGAAAAATACTGTTGATTGTCATAGATTTTTTTAGAAGCTCAAGCGATTACAATGTACAAGATTCAAATGCATTGAGCTCACAACAAATAAACAATCAGACAAATATATTTGGATTTTCAGTTCTTCTTCTTTTGAATTGTGTTGAAACTCATCCACTTGAACGAAACGTTACTTAAGTGGTTCATTTTTTCTGAGTCCTAGATAAATCTCGAGTCCTGGCCAGACTCAGAACCACAAGTGCACATAGTGCACACTATTTTCTCACAAAACAGATCACTATAATGTGCCTTGTGAGTCCCACATATAAAAAATTGGTGATTTGTGCTAATTACTCTCGAACATGGATGCTATTTTCAAAGCCAGAGATGAGGAAGCCAAATTAACATTTGATGCTACCAACGAAGGAGCTGCATCTATTCCGAAGCCCATAGATACCAGCTCCCCAAGTGCAATGTATAAACTGTTGGAGACCACCATATGTCTTGAAATGACTCGATGGTGGGAAGTAAAATCGCTAGTCAATTACCTTGACTCCGAAAGATTTCCAAGAGGATTAAGGGATACCATTTTTCCACATGTTTCAATTCTAAACGAAAAACGTGGACAAGAGTGGGAAGCAAATTCAGTCGAGAACTCTCTCAATAAAACAAGAATGCTGATTCGTTGGAACGAGGAGGACAGAAATGAAGCCGAACAAAAAATTGAAGAAATTAAAAAACAAATCCAAGCAATGCAACTTAGCGAAGATCTCACTAAGAAAAACCAAACAATTTTAGATAAAATTGTCCGTGAACATCATCTAAATCTGCAAACAAAGAAACAAAGAAAGTTTGCAAGAGACAGACGAGACTACCTACAAGGAAGGATCTATACCTTCCAACACAAATTCGATCATTTGTATAAAGAAATCGATGACAAGGGCACAGATCTTTCAAAAGCCCCATCTATCAATAGTATTATCAGTGAATCTGACGCCAGTACCGATATTGAGTCCAACCCTGGCACCAGCAACCAAACACCAGCGGAACAGGCTTCACTTAGGGCTCAATTATTTATCAGAGAGCTAACAGTCCTGAAGATAGGAACAAAAATGACCAATCTACCGGGAATACCAGCCAAAAAACAGCAATTGAATGAAAACAAAGGGCCTAAACCTGTAGAAAATAAACAAACCATAGACAAAGTACAAACAAGGAAACAAACCCAACAAAATAAACCCACCAAAGGTAAGACTGGGCCCAATCAAAACTTAGTAGTCAACCTATCCTCCTACGTTCTTAACGATATGGAATCACGTATCTTAAATTTCGGACTTTCATTTTCACCAACAAAAGGTTGTAATTTTTCTAAGACCCACGAAGATCTTTACAGATTTGTGCGCAGACTTAAATTAACCAAATTCTTTGCTGGATGCAAAAATCAAACAAATATACAAACCATGCCAGATATAAGTACTATTTCTGTTTCTGAGGCTGAACAAGCAGCATACCTTCTGTCACTAAACACAGATGCCCCCAACACTCAACAAAACTTTGCACAATATCTTATGGACCTGAATATCAATACAAACGCAAGTAAAGACAGCAACCTACAACGACCTTCTACATTCTATCCACAGATTGCAGCAGGAAACAAAATTGATCTTTTTGAGAATTGTGTGACAAGAGATCTGGAACGTCTAGAATTCCACACACATAAGAATAAATCTCCACAGGCAACCACACTGTTCAATCTAACTAAGGAAGAATCATCGGTTTTAAACAAACTAGCAAAGAACAAGGACTTAATTATCAGAGAAGCCGACAAAGGGGGCAACATTGTACTGATGGACCGCACAATGTATCTAAGGGAAGGCCTCAGACAACTAAATACCAATGAATGCTACACCAAACTTGCATCCAATCCAACTATGAGGTTCATGAAAGAAATGCAAAACAAAATCGATGTGTGGACCAAGGAAGGGCTACTAACCAAGAAAGAACAAGACTATCTCCATCCTGAGAATCCCAGAACGGCTCACTTATACCTATTGCCGAAAATTCATAAACAAATACTACCACCGCCATGTCGCCCAATCATAGCAGGAATTGGATCATTAACCGAAAAAATGTCCGAGCTTATAGACTTCCATCTTGCACCATTGGTCCAGATCCAACCAGGTTACCTGCAGGATTCCAAACAATTCCTTCGAGAAATACAAGCCCAAACCGTCAATGAGAAGACAATCCTTGTATGCTTGGACATAGAGTCCCTCTACACTTCGATTCCCCATTGCAAAGGTATAGAAGCAGTAGAGTTTCACTTGAAAACCCTCTCCGTTAGCTTCATGAACTTCAACCGAATGCTTCTAGCAATGATTTTGTTTGTACTCACACATAATTACTTTTCCTTCAATTTTGAAATTTTTTTACAGACACAAGGTACTGCCATGGGCACAAAAATGGCCCCATCATTTGCGAATCTTTATGTTGCACACTGGGAACAGACACACGCTTGGTTAACCACAAACAAACTTTATCATTTTGTTAACTGGTGGACACGTTATATAGACGACATTTTTTTATTATGGTCGGGATCTGAGCATGAACTAAACTCATATGTGAACTATCTGAACAACAACGAACACAATCTGAAATTCACTTGCCAGAGCAGTAAACATGAAATCACATTCTTGGACCTACACATTCGGAAACAGAATAACACACTCTATACAAAGACCCACCGGAAAACTACTGCAACGAACTCAATTTTGCATGCACAGAGCTATCACCCTAAAACTCTAATAAAGAGTATACCATATGGTGAATTTCTAAGAATAAGAAGAAATTGCTCAGACTCAACAGACTTCACTATGCAAAGTCTAGAAAGTGCTGCAAGATTCCAGAACCGAGGATACCAACGTAAAATCTTAGATGATGCCCTCCAGAGAACAAGGAACATCAGACGACAAACATTACTGGAACCAAAAACAGACAACCCTAACAAACAGGAAAGCATCAGGTTCATCACACAATATTCTACCCAACACCAATCGATACGGGCTATTCTCAAACGACATTGGGGAATACTTACTGAAGACAAAGACCTGTCACCTAAAATTGGCCCAAACCCTCTTATGACCTTCAGAAAATTACCCACAATCAGAAACGAATTGTACAAGTACAACAAAAACCCTAAAAAAGAACCCATAGGATTTAGTACCTTCACTGGCTTTCAGAAATGTGGAAGATGTGAACTGTGCAATCAAGCTATGCACAAGAAAAAGACATTCCAATTTCACACGAGTAAAGAATACACAATACAGCAATACATGAACTGTTCAAGCAAATTCGTTACCTACCTAATTGAATGCCCATGCAAAAAAATCTATATCGGTAGCACGATTCGAGAACTAAAATTGAGAATATTCGAACACAAAAGGGGAATTCTCAATAAAGATTTTAAACAAAAATTAACAGCACATTTTGTGGAAAAACACCAAGGCAAAGCAGATTTTCTGTTCTGCGGTATTGAACAGGTGTTGGATGGACGCACTAAAGAAGATAAGGACAAAATTGTGAGACAACGGGAGGCACATTGGATTAAAACTCTGCATGCCAAAGAACATGGCCTAAACCATGAATATGAATGGTACTCTTGCATCTGTAAAACATGATCTTCTTCAAATTGAACCCAACATTCAGTCAAATGACTTAACTACATGCAGCGCACAACCTGGAAGGATATAGAATGGGTCTTAGAAAAACAATATTCGAATGCTGTGTACAATCAAAATAATGTTTCACCATGTAACCACTGGTTCACATGTCACATCTCACTTTTTATCACGGGCACCTTGGTGTCACAATCTGTCCTGTCTCCCTTTTCTCCTTTTATGGCTATATATGGCAACACAATGCTTACACTTGTGCTACATAATCTGACCGTCAGTGCTGCAATTTTAATGCAATAATAGTATGTATGTCTATACCCAAAAACATAACGACTGCTCCATACGAATTATGAAATACAATATGCCATCCCCAGTCCCTTTCTCTTAAACATATTATCCGGACAAGTTCACAACTAGTCCTTCATCTGTGTTTACGCACCCCTAGTCCTCTCTCTATGGCCATTACATGAGGACATGGCCGTCAGTATTTCTCCCATCACGTACGGGAGCTAATCGAAACGGCACACCGAAGCGGCAACCGAGTACCTACCGGCTGCTACACGAGACCCGTGAGGCATCGCCTCACCATATGCCCTCCCGGACCTGAGTGGGGTAAGAGATCTTAAATGAGCGCACGGCCAGTGCACATAACGGTAATGCCGGCAGCGCGCTCTTTTTCCTTTTCCCAAATGTAAACACGGTTCCGTACTAAATGTGTCTATTTGGAATTACTGTGCGCATGGCTACTTTACGTAATCGAATCGATGGCCGCACACTTTCCTAACTAAAAAACCGGGACACCCACCATTTGGGATGTCTTTGTCCACCTACATTATTCAAGCTAACTGTGCCCAACGGGTGATTGAACTTGAGACATTCACCACGAACCGGCATTCCCAAATGTACTCTACTTTGTCATTATTATCACAACTGTCATATTTACATTGTGTTGCCAGTTTTCCTCCCCTCCCTCCCCCTTTTTTAATCATTGTCTTCTCGACTTGCAAAAGTGCAATTTTAACTCACAAAAAATTTTTTTACATTTCACTTGTGCACTATTCATCGAAACACTTGGGACTAAGAGGACAGATTATCAACAGAACGTATTTGACAAAAGCATGACGCCACCAACACAGCAAAATCTATGTGTTATGTTTGGAATGCAAACTCGGTCATAATGAGAGTTTCCCATTCCCTCTCCAATCCTTTGTTCATTACCCTGGCATTACCCATGCTCTCGCCTTCCCACCATGTTCCCTTCCCTCATCCGTTCCCCCCCCCTCTTTCCCGTTTTTTGTTTCCCTTATCAATATAGGCAATTGACAACTCATGCAAGCAAGGCTCTGAGGATATGCCACAAGCATGAAACGGCCGTCAGCCTTTCAGTTCCTCTTGGAAACAATTTCTTTTCACTAAAGCACGCCAAAAAGAAAAATACTGTCGATTGTTAAAAAATTCTTTAGCAGCTCAAGTTCTCATAATGTACTAAACTCAAATGGATTGAGCTCATAACAAATAAAACAATCAGACAAATATATTCGGATCTCCAGCTCTTCCTTTTTGAATTGTGTTGATACTCATTTACCTGAATGAAACGTCACATAAGTGGTTCATTTTTCCTGAGTCCTAGATAAATCTTGAGTCCTGGCCAGACTCAGAACCACAAGTGCACATGGTGCACACTATTTTTCCTGTAATACAAATCACTGTAAAGTGCCTTGTGAGTCTTATACATAAAAAATTGGTGATTTGTACTAATTATTCTTGAATATGGACGCCATTTTCAAAGCTAGAGATGAGGAAGCTAAATTAACATTTGATGCCACCAATGAAGGAGCTACATCTATTCCGAAGCCCATAGATACCAGCTCCCCAAGTGCAATGTACAAACTGTTGGAAACCACCATATGTCTTGAAATGACTAGGTGGTGGGAAGTAAAATCG